>PVJX010012888.1:0-48995 GCA_004027295.1 Dolichotis patagonum | reverse complement strand
AAACAATGATGTTAGCTTTAAAATATTACACAGTTTACATATCAACAGAGCTAAGTTTGTGCACATTATTCTCGCTGGCAGCCACTGAGCTGAAAGGCTCACATCGAAAGCTATAATTAGTGTGTTAATTATCTCAGTCTGCAGAAAAATAAAAAAATACCTAGGTCACCTTTAAAATGGGATCGAGCTTGACTTTATCCTCCCCGGTTACACCATAAGATACAACTGGCTTAACGAATCACGATGGCCCCAAAATCTTTTTCAAGTCGAATTTGAGTATGCCAGGCCTGGATGCAAATAGATACAATTAATTGGAGGGTGTCTGCTTCTTCATCTCCCAGTTCCTTCCACCTTCTCCCTTCTCTGAACTTTTGCTTTCCTTTCCCTAAATATCTTTTCCCTTTCAATTCATGCCACCTATAAATACTCATTACTGATACACAAGCTTAGCAAACTGGTGGCCTCAGACCAACAACCTTCCTCATTTGACTTTTTCATGTTTTAATTCTTGCCTCCAAGCATCAAAACACTAAGCCAGAAACAAGCTACCCTCACAAGCATGGACCTCCTCTCACAGGACGAGAGAGAAGGGCGAGGGACAGTCACATCTTTAGAATGCCGGTTACATGATCAAAAGAACAACATTTGGCCAAAAAAAATCTTCGAAACACAATGTCCACTCACGGACCTCATGGCCTGACATCCAGTCGTCCTTTCTAAGGGAAATTCTTCATCCTGGGTACAGTCTAAGGTTTTCTGTTTACTTGCTTTGTTTTGTGGTGCTAGGGCTCAAACCCAGGGCCTTGTCCACGCTACACAAAATTTTAAAATAACATAATAGTAAGCCAACTTCCATCAGGAGCAGCAGAATCATTATCAGTGGTAGGAGAGCCAGTAAGTTCAGGCAGGTAAGAGATTTTGCTGCCCTGAACTCCCAAGAAAGCATTTATCCTACACCCACATGTCTAAGGTACAAGCCACAGAGGACCATCAACTCAGATTTTTTTTTTTTAATTTTTTAGAGACATGGCTGTCTCACCATGCAGTTCAGGTTGGTCTTGAACTTGCTATGTATCCCAGGCTGGTCTCAGAGATCCTCCTGGCTCAGCTTCCAGTGTGCTGGGATTACAGGCATGCAACACCATGCCTGGCTATTAACTCATCTTTTGAGAAAGTTCTGACGTTAAAATATAGTTATTACTGACCTCAGTGGTTCAAAATATACACTCCACTGAAGGAGGTAAAAGAACTCTTGTCAGTGAATCACTGTGTCTCAAAAATCCCCAAGGATTAGGCTTAAACATCAGCTCTGCCACTGTGTGTGTATGTGCTCATGTGTGCGTGCGTGCATGCATGCATAGGTATTGAAAATTGGAGGATCTAATCTAGAGTCTTCACGCTGAACTAAAGCTCTAGCTTTTTTTCTTCTTCTCTTCTTCTTCTTTATTTTATTTTATTTTTTTTTTTACTTTGAGACAGGATCGCCCTAAATTGCTAAATTACCCCAGGTTGGGCTCAAACTTGGGATCCTCCTGCTTCAGCCTCCCAGCGTTCTGGGATTACAACCATGTGACACCACACCCAAGTCAAAGTCTTGACATTCAAAGCAGCACCTCCAGTGTTAATGCATTCCCAAATTTTAATGAGGATGCATAAGAGGAAATGACATATTCTTTCCTTTAGGATGTAAGTAGGAAAAGGAGAGATTATTTAAATCAGATGACCTCTTGATCCATTATGCTTATGGATGCATCACAACAGCAACCAGAAGTCAGACTCTGTGTCCTGTCCACAGCTGAGATAGAACACAGCTATCTCCTTTTAAACAGAAGGACTCCTTTCCTCCACGGGCCATCTATCATTATGTGACCAAAGTGAGATGAAAAGGCTTGTGCGCTTGCTTTCAATGACAAAGTGCCCATATAAGCAGCACAGATCCATGCGACTATTCATAAAGTAGTATAATTAATGGATTTTCACAATGACTCTAAGTTGTACATTGGCAAAACCACCAACACAGAGAGTAGAAGCGTTTGCTTCTGTAGGATGGCTGGTGACACCGAGCTTGGACATGGCCGGAGATCCAATCCCAGCATGCACTAAGGTAGCAGTCCCAAAACAAATTCCAAAGAACAGGAGCTCCCAGAGATGCAGCTCTGTGGTCAAAGGCACTCACAAGCCACTGCTCTCTTGACATTTCTCATCTCATAGTACAGTCTGAAAGTTTATTTCATCACGTATTTTCTACATTCAGGATCAGAAGATACATAGTTTTTAATCTCACATTAACTAATTTAACATCCTATGAAACACACTTTGGAAAACACTGCATTAACCCCCTCCAAAAAATTACCCCTTGAACTTTGATATCCAAAAAATATTCTGCTAAAATGCTAGACAAAATATAAATATAAGCAAAAATAACGTGTTTAGGATAAAGAAAGAATTGATAAAAATTAACTGCACATAAAAATGCGCTTTAATTGAATATACCATTTTTTTTATTCCCAAATTTCTAATATAACTTTTAGTCAATGGGACAGATATTAATACATCAATAATTTATAATGTGGCATAATACCTATATGTCAAGAGAATTCTGAGTTACTCTGCATCTAAAGGAAATGAAAATGCGAGGGGAAGAAATAAATTGAAAAGCAGAGACAGCCTCCTTCCCTAATGATTCACAGACCCAATTAGAATTCAGAAAACCATTCTTCGTGCTTCAGGATTCATGCATGGAAGCTGTTTTATTTTTACTTTCACTGCATTGGTCGATTAATACCATATAGATGAAATGTTCTGTTATAGCACAAATATTTTCAAATAATGCTTGAAGAACTAGCGACAAATGTAAACCTTATGCATTGCTAAGAAACCAGCCCTCACACTGGTCTACTATCACGACCACATATATGAGTACTTATAAAAATCATTTCAAAATCATAAATAAAAACCCAGTGTCTTTTTTCAAAACATGAAACAGAATGCTCTATGACCTTTCAACCTAAATATTTCCCAATTTATAGTTATCTGTACTATAAAAATAGGAAGTCTGAATACCTAAACATGATTATTTTGATTTGGTAGAAATTTTACGCTTGGGCTGGGGATTTAGCTCAGCAGCATAAGTGCCTGCCTTGCAAGCGCGAGGTCGTGAGTTCAATCCCTAGTACTGATAAAAAAAAAAAGAAAGAAGAAATTTTACTCTTAGGATTAGACTTTGATATAATACAGAAATAATTATAATGAGTCAACCAATCCACTTTGATTCCTTGTTTCCAAAAGAGTATGATGATATACAATAGTCTCTCAGATATGTTTATACACCTAAATTACATACTATTAGAAATGTGGAAATAAAACATAAAGGGAATTATGTTTTGGGGGGAGATTTTTTCAAAGGTATGCACAAAGGCTGAGTTCAAATGTTTACACAAATGGTAACAAACTTGCAGGTAGCCAAAAGGGACACATTCAGCCAGATTCCTAAAATACTCAATAAAGTGAAATTTTGGGAGACTCTGTAAGTATACTTGTGATTATCTTTGAAGAAGTTTTGTAAATTCCTCTAGCAATATTCATTGTCTATTATAAATTATTTTTCCAGTAACTCTGGAATAAAAAAGGCTGTGAAATTACACATTCACTTCTGTTTCTACCCAGAATATGACTTATTGAGGACAATCAAGAACAATGCAAAAATAAGTTCCATTATCCTAAACTGCCTTTTTCCTTGGACTATGGGGGCACAGACACAAGGATCAGGCATAAACAACAAATAGCAAGTAACATGTATCAGGCACTCATGTGGTTTGAGAAGCAATTCTAAATGCTTACGTATATAACTGGGAGATATGGTTCCTAGAATTTTTTACAAAGCTATGTTGGTAAGTGAAAAATTTCTTTCTACGAAACAAAACATGCTGTCCGGACAAAACGTTTTCAGAGGTTTGCAACAAATTTCTAAACATAATGCTTGCATTTAATAAAGGCACAAATAAATACTAAGGTTCTGGAAATTAAAGTTTCAAGAGTTTTGACATAACCCCAAATAACCATGGCAGAACCACGGCAGCTGGCAAGTGTCCGGAGCCATTAACCACCAAACAGCTGCCGAAACAAGTCACATTCCAAAACTTCGCAGCATTTCCTATAATATGCTGAACATCGGTATGCAAAGAAAGCTATTTCTTCACTAAAGCTCAACAAAGATCATGTGGGCAGAGAGGAGTTTTTACCATCAAAGCAGACACAAATTTTCAAATGTATTTTTAAATGAATGAAGAGAAACTTATTTTTTCAAAATGAATGCAAAGAAAAAAACTACTTCTTGGATAAAATTTAAAGCACGCCACTCCTTTTACTCCTTTTAATAGTAAACTCAGGAGGAAAAAGTCTCAGTAAGATGCAAATACACTGTGAATAATGGAGCCATGAAAACACATTAGAATGTTTTGTCTCCTAGCACTCTGCTGGAACATATATGTGGATAACAAAGAAAAGCGATGCATAGAATAAGCCCACCCTCCAACCAAGTCTTTTAATTTATGTGCACAAATTAGATTTTCTTTGCATTTTTAGCCTTATGATAAGATTAACATTTAATTTTAAACCTGAGATTCACTAAGTGACTTTACTAAAAGGCTGACTGAAATATTATCTCAATCAAAGCCTACACTAAGAACCTCCTTTCTATTTCTATTTCTTGGACACAGTTGAAAAATACCCAATTAATTTATAAAATGTCAATAGAAGAAGTTCTCACAGATAGCAAATCTAATGGGTGTCTGGTACACCTCCCTACAAATATATGCAGTCATGCCTTTTCTTATTTCTTCCTTTCTTTTTCTTCCTTTCTTTCTCCTTCTTTCCCCTCCTAATCTGCTGTGGCTCCATTACTAAGCCCCTGAAAATGTAACCAGGCATTTACACTCTCGTCCATCTGGAATGTCTCCACGTCAGAGAAAAACCCTCACTCCTCCACCCCCTGCAAAAGCACACAGCTGGCAGGTAGAAATCTGGGCACATACGAGGGCAACTACTTATGCACGTGCATACACACAGCTAAATTGTTTAATTCCTCTAGCACCCTCTTCTACTGATTTCCCGATAAAGACATTAAGAATAAGAAGTGGTTTTTGTTTTTATTGAATTCTATACTATTATCAGATACCGAACAATTCCTTGTTGAAAAGATACCATAAGGACAAAACTTGAAAATGCGCCATCAAAGCTGTCTGAAGTCCAAGGTGCTGTGTTTTCCCGGCAGTGGAAGCCTTGGAACCAAGTACGCAACACGCTAAGGCCAAACGTCTGACGTATCATTGTGAAACCTAAGCCTACAACTCGGTCCTTCTCCAAGCAATAGACTCACATATGTGCATTTCAGCAGAGATTTAGGAATTGCTGAGGTTTTCCACGCTGCTTCCATGAAAATCAATACTTCTAAGTTTCACTGCTGGCTCACGATGTAAAGCTAAACTTAGAAATCAAGCTAGGGTCTATATCAAGCTACACCAGCTAACTAGTTGGGGGTAGGAATGTGACTATATAGACAATTCCAAATCTTAACTCCTGGTTTTAATGAGCAAAGCAGACCAATAAAAGTCAACCCCCAGGTAATTTAACAACAGCATAAATGCTTCGGAATGCATTTGAGTATTAATTACATTTAGCTATTATAACTGAGGTTTTGATCATACAAGTACGGGGGAGGGGTGCTATTTGCAACTTGGTATGTGTGAAAATTGTGCTACAGGGTGTGCTCATACCAGCCCAGGTGATTTCAGGTCTTATTAAGTCATTCTAAACCAGTTTCTGCCTCAGAAAAAGCTGGAACATGATCCATGATAGTCCTGATATTTTCCCATCTGCACTAATTCTTCCCAGCCACTTTGTCTGTTGCTCTGACTGATAGTTTGCTTCTTATCAAACCTTAAACTGAATAGGGGACCTGATGGTTTACAAAGTTTTTTTCTTCCCAGAAAGAACTCTACATTGTGTATGACTCAGGTTCTAAATTTGAACAGAAGTTGGAATTTTATAGACACTTTAACAAGCTAGAATTTTCCAAATCTGTTGTCTGACTTAGTTACGCTACAATTTGTAAATCTAGAAAGCTAAATGACGTTTTCATGAATGCAATCTGGAAACCATGAGAGTTCTAAGCATGGTCACAAAAAACAGAGGTTGCCAAGGGCACTGCTTTCCATCATAAACTAAAGGAAAATTAAAATTTCTCATTATTTTTAGGAAACATTTGGTTACTGGATTATACAGGCACTTTATTTTCATCAGCCCAAATACAAACAAGGCTGAACTAAAGTGGCTAAGCAACACTGAAGGCTAAACTGTAGACCTACATTAACACTGTCCTTACTAATTACACAACATTCTAAATACAAGTCAGAAGGTACCTTAAGGTTCACAGTGTTCTAGCAACTGGCAATCACTATTTTCTAGAAAAATATAAATGCAAGTTTTGTTTGATTTGTGAAATCATTTAAAACGTTCCTCCTAGTGAATATAAATTTGTTAACTATCTTTCTGTTACTGTAACAATATATCTGAGACAATAAACTGATAAGAAGGAAAAGTGTTTTAGCTAACAGTTTTTGGAAGTTTCAGTTCAGAGGTGGTTGGCCCGGTTCCTTTTGAGCCTGTAGTGAGACAACACACCACGGTGGGAGCACATGGTAGAGGAAGTGCTTACCTCATGGAAGTCAAAGAGCAAAAAGAGAAGAGACCAAGGTCTCTTTATCTCCTCCCAGGGTACACCCCAATGACCTAACATTCTTCCACTAGGCCCCACCTCCTAGTTTTATCCCACTTTCCAATGATGCAACAAGCTAGGGGTCAAACCTTTAAAAAGTAGGCCTTTGGGGACAGCTATCCAAACCCTAGCAATTAACACACACTATCACTTTGTAAGTGATCCTCCTTTACAATCATTGCCTAGAATTCTACGGGAAGTCATTATGTCTGTCTTAGTGCACTGACAACTCAAGCTGATGACTCCTCAGATATTACTGTCTAAAGTGCCACAAGAACATAAAAACATAAAAATAGGGCAAATTACAATATACTATAGGCTTAACCTATTGCAGAGGACAGTGAGGCATCTGCACGATTAACAGACATTGCACTAACTGCAGAAGGGGCTGGTAAGCATTTACTGTATAGGAGCTGACTACACATTTTTAGATTTGTGGGCCATGTATGTTCTCTACAGCCACAACCCAGTTCTGTCACTGTGGTTCAAAAGAAAACACAGACAACACATAAATAAATGGGTACTCCAATAAAACTTCACAAAAACAGGTTGCAGCTGTATTTGGCGAGCAGGCTCTAGTTTGTCAGCCCCTCATCTAATATAAAGTGAGAAAAACTACATTTTGTTGTGAATCAGGAACAAGAAACCAAAAGGGGCTACATATAAACACAAAAACAGCTCAAAGAAACAACTCTACAAATATAAAATATCTTTCCAATGAAATAAAACAGCTAATAAGTGGTCTGCCAAAGTATAAAAAGGCATGTATTTGTCATTCTTACAACATACCATACTATTGTGTAACAATAATACATATTATTACCCAGAAAAGAAAACCAACCTCAGAACATTCTGCATCATTTTCTTTGAAATGCTTTTACAATAGAGGTTGCACAGTAATTTGTGAATGAAGGCATAAAAGAAGAAAAGAGATGATACTTGCAAAGTACAAGGAAAGATCACTGATGTTGAGAATAAAAGAATGAGAGAGAATTGCATCATTTAGTGCCTTACACTGCTAAAGGTCCTGTTTGCTTTAATTCACCATTCCATAAATGTTTCCTATACCATCCTATTTTGGGTTCCTTCTTACTCAAATTGCTACATTGGAAGGAGGGGGGCTCTCTTTTTATACCATGTTGTGGTTTCTGCAGTCCTGAAATGATGCAAGAGTCAAAGTTCCACAGCAAAGCTCTCTGGGAAGGCTACTGTCCACATTTACAACAGACATATTACAAACAAAATCCACATAAAGTGCCATAGATGCCACATCTCACATCCTGGTGGTTACCTCCTGTAAATGCCAACATGAAAATGAACTGAGCAATCCTGAGAGCTTGAATTTCCAGAGTTTCTTTTTTAAAAGATGCCATCTGCTTTCTAAAAGCAAAACAGAAGCAGAAAGGGACTCTATTTCTAGCACTAACAACACAAAATATTAGATCACAGTGAATTGGATCACCAGTGGCCAAGGTGTCTGCGTTCTCTGATTTTTTTCCTCTTGATTTCTACAATGCTAGTCAAGTGTTAGTCCATCAGCAATTATTCACTCTCTTCACGATAATTCCAAATCAATTTTAAATGCCATAAAAAAAGACCCTACATAATTCTCCATTCATAAAACTGTAACTTCTGAATCAAATATCTCTACGGTAATACCTAAATGACTCTTTTCTTCATTGTGAATACCTACACAATGTTAATGTGTTTGACTTAATAGTATAACCTTTGGGCCAGTGTCTTAGTAATCAAAGCTTCAAAAGTTGTCACTATCAGTGTTACACAGCAAAAGAGTTTTAAATCCTAACAAAATTAAAATTCTTGCACATAATTCTGTAGTTGATACAAATGATGAAAAGTGGAGCTTAGATAAACCTTAACCCCAGAACCATTTCCATTCAGCCTGAAAATCAGTGTTATAATTTCTCTTCATTATAGATTTTCTAAATTATTTTTATTTTGCTTTTACTATCCTAAAAAGTGTGTATCATTTCAGCAGTCCAAAGGATCACTAAAGGAAAATGACAGAGTCAGGATGGATTTTTAAATCATTATGAAAGGTAGCCCACAACCCCAAGACACATCACTAGTCTCAGGGAGGACTTGAACAGAGAGAGAATGAGTGAAGATGATGTTACTAACCTGAGAAAAAGAAGTCAGAGCAGATCACAATGATGTTGATCCATCGCATCATTTTTGTAAAGGAATCCTAACATGATTTGCCTCTTGTATTGCAGCTGTCATGGTCTGAACACTCAGCTATATGTGAACACATCACATACGTGCTGCTCACCTGCTACGCTGGTCTTTCTACAAGACTACGTACCACAAGACACTCATTAACTGTGCCCTAAACACTTAACAACACAAAACGCATGTAAGTATTTTAACACATGTCATCAATACTGTACTGAGAACTCTTATCACACAAACTTCATTTCTTGTTAACGCTCATCGCAGCCAAGAAAACTGCTTACAGTTCCATTTCCATTTCTCTCTGCTTGGCGTACATTCATACCTTTCCCAGTTTTATACTGGAGCTTCACCAATTCATGTTCTTTTCTTAGAAAAAATAAATCTGCTCAAATTCACCTCCCTCAGGAAATAGAGTTGAGCTGAAATGAGCATTAGACAGCAGAGAATACCTTTCAATTTTTATTGGCTAGCAAGAAGCAAATGCATGGAATGAAAGGCTATTTTTTGTCCACAAACTTCTTTAGAGAGTGCTGTCTAAGCAGCCTTCTCCAGAACTGGTCCATATTGCTTTATTAGGGTCAGGAAGAATTTTTACTGGAGCTCTGTGGAATACCAACAACTTACTTGGGTTTTCCACAGAGTTGGTTAATGTCTCTCTGTCCCAGTGAGTTCTCTAAAACAACCCACAAGCACTAGTTGGTCTTTCTTAGGCTCACCAGAGTAAAGAAACCATGGAGCTTCTCTATCTGCCAGGTGGAAACTACATTCACAGCTCTGGAGCAAAGGGAAACTTCTACTCTGCAAAAGTTGGGGCTGCAAAAATAAGGCCTTCCCGTGACTATCTTGTGTTACTTTCTTAGAAGAAATACGTGAGATGTCTTCATTAACTAAACATGCCTGCAACCCAGAAAGAGCCACTTAGAAAGGTAAATCCACTAAAAACATACACATGATATACATAGTGAAACGGATTTATATGAAAATTTTGTATTGGAAAGTAAAACCAGGGCCGGGGATATAGCTCAGCTGCACAATACTTGCCTGGCAAGCATGAGGTCATGAATTTGTTCGCCAGTATTAAAAAAATAAAAATAAAAACCCAAAATGTAGAAGAAAAAGGCTATTTTATCTTATGTTTAACAAAAGTTATAATTACCTCTGCTGGCAGTCTTAGAATGAGCAAGTAATCAAGTTTTCATTTTCTTGTATTATTTGTTCATTTATATTTCAGCTTTGACTTTTTAGTTGGTTTTCATAGAATAATAAAATAATAAAATAAATTTTAAAATATTAGTCACAGAGTAATAAAGAGGATCATTTCTAAGAAATGTTGAAAATCTTTAGCTATTTTCATAAGATCCTTTCTCTTAATCCTATAATACTTTTGCCACTTTAAAGGTACTAAAAAGTAGTCATTATCTTTGTTTCTTTTCTTTCATTTTTATTTTTTCTTTTTTCTCTTTTCTTTTTTTGGTACCAGAAATCGAATTCACAACCTCACACTTACCAGGAAGGTGCTGTGCCACTGAGTCTTTGTGTCTTCAATAATTGACTCCTCTAATCCTGCTAATTCCTTGTTTGTTACTGACTATTTGTGAAATTCTCCAGTGTCACTTTCATTGACTTGATTAAAGCTTGCATCTTTTGTAAAATACGTATTTCTACATAGAATAAAACTAATGGAAGATGGACACTGTTATTACTATCGACAAACAGTAAACAACAAGAGAGGGTGGAAATGGTGAGCTCAAGTGAATATTTTTAGCTCCGTTTCCCTACTAAATCCTTATAATTGCAGGAACTCAGACCATGATGATCACCCTCCCACTCCCCACTCCACTAGGACCACCAGTGGGCTCTGGTTGCAACCCACTGGATGCCTCCATGGAACTGCTAGAGCCAGCTGTTCAGTGTAGCTCAAAGCAAGAATGATCACAGAATATACACCTAAGAGCTAATGGTGTAATCAAAAACACCACTTGAAGTTGATAAAAGCAACACAATTTTCTAAGAAGTAGGAAAAAAATCAAGTTAAAAAACAAGCAACAAAAGTCAAAGCAAAATCACTCTACTCTATTGGTGCCACAGGGTCCCACCATATTTAAATGTCACTGAAAACAATGCTCTGAAATGTGGGTGTTGGAATACACTATTATCTAGCGTACAGGCAGATTAAAGGATTAAAGTGAACTAATACTGTACTTCCTAAAACATACAGACTTCCACACAGGGCCACTCAACCGGCAGCCAAATGTTATCAGAAGGCTAAATTTGGATATAATAACCTAAAAACCACTTCAGGGAAAAAGAGTGCTGAAATGAGTGTAAGCCATCCTAAGGACCAATGAGTGAAGAGGTCGTGTCCAATGATAGGCTTCCAAAACAAAAAGGATCAATTCAAGATACACAAAAACTGGGTCAAATTGTTTATACTAGAACATGTGTTGGATACTTACAACACGGATCTTCTCCAAGAAGGAAGGGCCTTATTCATTCTTTACAGAATTGAGATCCAGCTTTAAAGAAACCAGGTCAAGCATGTCTTGCAAGGAATGTGTCAACGATTATCACATGAGCGGTCAAGTATCCAAGTAGGACTGAAAGTAGGACTAATCTCCAGTCGCAGTTCTCAGAGGCTTTGGTTTGGCCAGTGGGCATCTCTGGCATCACAGCAATACGATGCGGTGGTAACACAAAACATGAAACCTGCTCAAGGTATCCTTAAAATATCTTGATGGTCTGAATGATGCTGGGAATGAGTGTGTAAAAATTTACATCAGAGGCGGCTTTAGTGCCTGTTCTTGAGGCCCCATCTGGTTCTCACAAAAGTAAAAGCAAGGGAAGTAACAGAGCATGTGGAAGACCTGTGATCCTCTCCAACAGAAAACTTAATAGGCCTGGTGGGAAGGAATACACTAACCTTCTAAATGGGCTTCCCATCATACTATGAATGAAACCCAACTTAACATGGCCTATCAAGCCTCGAAGATGTGGCCCCAGCCTACTACTCGGGTTCCCTCTCCTACCCCATCCCTGCATGTTGCCCGAATACATGGAAACATTCCAGAAGTGATCCCACAGCAAAAATCTGCATCTCCTCCAGAAAGTGCTCTTTATCATAGTCACACACCTTCTCCAAGCCTTATCCAGGCATATGTTCAAACACTACTCGATAAAAAATGCCCTGCCTGACTTTCTCCTATTTCCTTTCCCAGTATTTTATTTCTTTGTGGCTTTTTCAATTATATTACTTTGTTTACTTCACTATCATTTGTCTCTTCCATTACACTGATCTATACTCCAAGAAGACAGAAAACTACTACTCTGCCTCATTCACCAGAGTCTGTTTTCCAAAAATATATCTCAGCACATAATGTGCTTCAGTGGATAAACATTCCTGGAATGAATGAGTAGATTTGTATCACTGCTTTAATAAAAATATACCTTATGAAATAACAAAATATCAAATAAAAGGCAAGTAATCTTGGTAACACTAAAATAAACCAAACCCACAGGATTAATCAAAGACCTGATGTTTAAGTGCTACGTAATTAAACAAAACCAGCTTGGTGAAACTATCAGAGTATTCTTTCATGTTTGCTGGCTTTAAACCCAAATGAAATTAGGCTCTGGCCATTATTAATCCAATTTGAATGACCTTGAAAATTCACCTAAATCTTGATTCTTCCTGAAGCCATCAAATCTTGACTGAGACTAGAGATGGTGCCCTCTGTGACCTGTTCTCCAACAATGTCATAACATTTGATTGCGTAACAAGACCACTCACATTCAGTCTATTTCATATGACTACTCAGTGTATGTCAGCATTGTTTTTTGCATCTAAAAGCATAATCAGAACCCAGGACTGGGAAACAGAATTCCCTTAGTTCAATATGACCACTATTACTGAGTCACTCTAACCAGGAGTTTCCTCTCAAAGCACAGAAGAAATGCAAAGCTGAGAATCCACTGAGCGGAGTCAGAAAAGAGATAGCTAACAGAAAATGAGACCAGAGAGAACTAAAGGTACCAGCCTTTCCCCCCACCAAGGGTTCTATTGGCAATGCCCTACGTGGACACCGAAATGAAACAATCAGTGACCTAAAAGGAAAATGCACTTGAGTAACCTGAAGAATCAATTAGAGGGAAAGGTTAGTCCACAGAAATGTAGCATCGGGTGCCACAGAGTCATTTCTGAGTTTGTTCCTTCTATCAGCTATTCACAACTTAGGTGGCTTAGAAACAACTTCCATTTCAAAAGTAACCGTTCATCAATCCATCATTGTAACAGCAAAGTGGTTTAACAAAGCTATTTCTTTCAGTGGGAATGGGGTAGATAATAGGAGAAGACTTCTCCTCCTCTCATTATCTCCAGAAAATCTGTATCTATGATTCAAGAAAACAGGTAGATATAAAAATAAGTCATAAACCAATGGAATGGGAGTTTTCCAATTCTGCTGAAAAACTCAGATCACTGATCAACGAGCTCTATTTCATCTCAGTGAAGACACGTTAGCCACTGAAGTTTCATGACTCATCTGATAAGCACAAGAGGTGCTGAGAAACCAATCCACTCCTCTGCCAGGAAGGAAACAGGAAGTTGGAAAAAAAAAGAAATAAAGAACACCTAGTACTCATAAATGAATCTCTAAAACTTTATGATGAGGGTTGACTACAGTGTAGACACAAGCAGTTAATTATCACTGTTCAGAAATTATTTTTGAGCAGAATTAATAATCAGACACTACATAAAAGAAGCATCATTTAACAAGCTACCTTTTAATTCCTTTAATTAGTCTCATCAACTATGATTCTTTTTCCAATCATATCTTTGAAAATCTGAATGGCTTCCTGCCCATCTGAATTTTTCAAAAGAAACTTCCAAAAACAAACAAACAAACAAAAAATGCAAACTAAATTTGGAAGAGGTCCAGTTAGCCTTCTTGGTAAACTTCTGATAATACATTCTTTACACAAACTCCTTAACCAGCTTGATTTTTTTCTATAATTACTCACTACTCTCTGAAACAATTTTATCTGTTTATTAACAGTTTCTCCCACCAGGGCATAAGCTCCAAGATGGCACAAACCAAACAATATTCTCAGCTGTATTCCTTGCACACAAAACAGTGCTTAGCATCATAAGTATATGAGGAACAAATGAATGGACATATAAATCTAAAACATGCACACTGGACACATATATATAAATTAAGCATATATGCAATATGTAATATATTGTATAGCACTATAAAACAGGCAAATATTACAAAAATGTATTTATAATCTAGAGATTGGGTACCATCTTTTTCTGATTCTACAATTAAACAACTCTAACATCTTGAGGAAGTTAGCTAAACTGTTTGGTCCTAGGTCCATTTATCTGTGGAAACATTTAAAACTTTAATCTTTAGGGGTACTTTTAACTCTAATATTTTTCTTAATGAATTCAAAGGATACATCCAAAAATGTACATAACCCACTCAACAAAGACAACAAAATAGCAAAATGACTAAAGTTCCAACCCCTGACCCCTAGGTAATTACATATCCTTAACTAACTACAGTCGATGGCTACCTATAAAGCTATCACATGAATTTCTACTCCTTCCCCCACCTGCCCCTTTGTTCTTTATTTTCTGTTCTGTTTTTCCCTGACCAGTGGAACCAAGTGCTCTGAAACGACTTTGGAACACAAATGAACCTAGTGGGCCACTGGATAACAGGCTAAAATCATGAACTGGAATATGGGAGGACCAACAATAACACACCCATCTACAAACCTCTGAGCAGCCATGCTCTGCCCTGTCATCACTATCCTTCCTGAAAATACTTCTGACCTTGATAAATACAAGTAAAGACCAAGAAAGACTTCATATTTAAACAGTCACCCTCAGTAGGGAGCAAACTTTAAGATGGCAAGCAACACTGTCAACACTGCTGGTTATTCTACAATAGTGAGGACGCAATAACAAGAGAGGACATGGCTAGCTGTAGTTTTCCAAAGAGCTTACCTAAGACGAGTAGACTTTAGATTCTGTGACCAACCTGGAACAGCTGATCTAGTTTGCCACTAACCAGGAAAGTCATGCCACCAGCTCTTTCTTAAACCTCTTTACAAGATGGTGTCTTTTCTGCCCAGTCTGGTACATACCATGGGATCCGGTGAGACTCCACTAGAGATATGTATTAACAGGATCTTGTATAAGGAAAACACACAGCACTGCCCAGTAATACTTTTATTTTCCATAGTTAATACATAATTAAATCCACTGGAACTATAAAATGCATGTTCATACCTCCTTTTAAAGTTTAAAGAATATATTTCAGCCTTTAATCCTGATTTATACTTACAGCTTGTACAATAATTTAGCCCACATGGAGAACATTGTTTTTCCCTACACCAAGCTAATAAATGCAACCCAGTTTCCTAGAATTTAACAACACAACATACTCATACTCTGTGAAGTAAATATCTGTACTGCAGCACCCACGTCAATGTATCTTTTTAGGCACTCAATCATGACATATTCCTCTAACCAAAAACTCTGACTGAATTTGGAAAATGTTTTTAATAAGGAAAGAGCACCAAATCAAAGAGATGCCCTTGCATTCTAAGGGTAACAGGGGAGTGGATGGACTTCATTCAAACCACTACAAACTCAGACTTAAAGGTCAGTTCACACTCTACTACCACACTCTCATATATTCTTTGATTTGGTTCTCAAAACAGTACTCTAAGATGAACTGGGGAAATGTTAATACCTCCAACTTTATGAATCAGAAAGTAGGTCAAAGTACAAGTTGCCAGAATAGGAATAAAACTCACATCCTTTTTTTTTGTTGTCCATTCAGATTCTAGTCTATCAATGGACTTTCCTTAAAATGATTACCTTAATCTTACATTTCAATAAACACAGAACCAATAATACACACAGTAGAGTAAATAAGTGCCTGAATAGCAATTTTCAATTTTTTCTTTTAGCCAAGCAAAATTCTTTTAGGATGCATGGTAGAAACTAAAAAGAACTTATCAAGACAGAAAAAAAAGAAATGACGCTGGTAAATTCTATCTTTTCCCTCCACATCAAAATTATTTTTAATTTCTAATCTTCTTATAGAAGATGATTACAAGAAAATGAAATTTTGGGATCAGAAAAGCAGAACTGAAATCAAAAGCTTATCATACTGATAAGGACACTTACACAGGAAGCAATAAGTTACCACTGCTTCCTGTTTTAAGCATTCTTATCCCGAGCACAGAAAGTTTTTTCACCACAGAATCTCACATTTAGGACACTTCCCAAAATAGCACGTTCTGATCTTCAGCTGTCAGCCAACGTTGTTTCATAAATAGCCCAGCATATGCACTTGGAGAGTTGGTTCCACTCTAGGTACAAAATACAGCCTGGTCATACCAATCTACTTGCTTGTAGATTTTAGTGCAAAATCAAGCAGTTATGGAAATTCTATACAGGACACCATAAAGATCTACAGTGAATGACCTATAGAATTCCATGTGGGCTATTTCTGAAAACATCAAGGTAAAAACCATTAGGAAACATATATTCCTATTTTTAGTACATGGTTCACAAAGAAACATAAGATTCATTTCAGTTTAAGTAATATTTAAACAGTTATAGTCAGTATGATCTAGTACGTCAGGAATTTTATTGCCAGAATCATACAACAAGCAGAAACAACTCTGAGGGAGGAGAAGGGAAAAGGGAGGGAGGGAGGAGAGAGACAGAAGCAGAGAGAAAGAAGTGTTTATAAAGGAAAGGATAAAGAAGATGTGAAATGGGACCATGAAGAATAAAGGCCTTGGGATTTTTGTATTTTCTTTTAGGTGCCTTTGTAATTTCTCTCTCCCTCCATCCCCAGCACATACTCCTCTTGGGGGCTAAGGAAAGGGTTTCGCCATGGTTCCCCAAGGATCACAGTGGCTCCAAGATGGTACGTAAATCTCAGAAGTTCAACTCAGTTCAATTATTGCACAAATAAGCATTGACATGAAACAGATTAAAAGGGAGAAAACACAGAAAACAGGAGTCAAATCTCACACTGCACCCTGGGTTGTTCTGAATCACTGTACTGCAGAATGTTGAACAATTCCAGGGAGGAAAAACATGTGAGAAACTTTACAGGCTTTTGAAAGTGCCATAGAATTAATTGAAGGTTTCAAAAACAGGAATGAAGTAAACCTAAAAAGGATTAATATTAATGGAAAACTGACTGCTGATTTCACAGAGATCTTCAAACACACGAAGGGAAATGTCATATAAAAGGCCAGCAGGCTGTCCAAGCAAACGATGGTATGTCCATACAAGAATATTAATGACCAGTTAAAAGAAATGAGCTTCCAAGCTACAGAAAGGTGTGGATGAATTTTAAGCGCATACTGCCTTCACAGAACTTTCAAACAAAACTTGGAAAAGGAGGATTAGTATACACATGTAAGTTTTGCATAGGAGCCTCAAAGAGACGACTCAATACCCACTGAAAGTTATTAACGTTCAATGCTGAAACGTAAGCTATGGCTCATGGTATCCACACACATGTGGTCCAATACAAACCAGCGGTCACACTTGTGGTCTCTTACCACAAGTCTCATACTTCTAATGCCCTTCTCCTAGTTGTCACCTGTTTCAGATCTTTCTTGGGAGGCAATCTCTCCCAAGCAGATACACCTTAACTTCAACTCTCACTTCCTTCTATTTTATAACCTGCTTATTATGTCAGACACATCCTGACTTTGTGCTATTTGGGAGTCACAAGATCAGTTTAATCATGACTGACAAAGCGTAAGCAGCACCGATGAAGTAGGTCCAGGCAAAAAGAACTCATGTGCAAGTACAAGGAACTGGATGCACAAATCAATCCCTCAGGTCCATGAGGGACCAGAGCCTTCCACACTCCTCTCAGCATGTCCCCTTGTTCCCTGAGGAAGCCCGTCCTTCACTGCCTTTCATTCCACTGGTCCTCCAGAAAAGAAACTCCACAAGGGTTTGAATTATCATCTTCATAGAATTTTCTTCACAGATATAACTCATGAACTTAGGAATGTGTCTGGCATTCAGTAGAAACTCACAAACTCATTAAATTAATTAACCAGAATATCTTTCATGTCTCATCTACAAACGTTCGAGTTTTCAGCAATTCTCCACTATTATTTCCATGGCCAGTTATGATTTCTTCCAACGTTCAGGTGTGATAATTACAACAGCTTAATTATATAAAGAATGAAAAGATTTAAGACAATATTCAGTAGCCACCAACTGTTAAACAATGGTAAAAGTGTATGAAAAACTCTGTTCTCAACAGAATGATTCACACATTTCAAAGGTGGGTGCTGCTGTGCTTTCCATACTGTGTTTTGAAAACGTATGGTCTAAAGCAGTATCTGACTATGACAATCAGTATCTACCAAATACCATGCTCCTTCCACTAAGTTTTCAAACTGTCAACCAAATTCACACAGAGAGAAATAGGCTAGTTAAAGCCAGACACATATCTGTAAGAAAGTATTTTTCAAGCTTTAGAAAATAGGAAAAATGTCAATGACTATGAAGGACTAATAAAACTGAAGCCCTATTTACAATGAAATAGAATGCATTTATATCACAGAACGCAGATAGAGGGAACTTTGCACTGAGAGATAACAAATGTTTTCCCTATACATAAAACTGCTTGGATTTAAAATTTTATCTCAATACTTAAAATGTCAAATAACATTTAAAAAGAACTGTTATAATAGTTGACAAACTAGTTTAGCATGCACAATCTATTGTTTTTGATAATCACCATAGTAGAACCTCAAGTGTGGAAATTAATGTTGGAGGGTGGGATGGGGAAGTCTTAAATCTTAGTAATTGCATTCAATTCCTTAAACCAAGGTAACATTTTAACAGAGTACCTAACACTGGCTAAATGGATTCATTTGAATAGAATTCGTTTTCCCAGTTTTTACTTATACATTTTAATAGAGGGGGGAATGAATGAACAAAGGAATGTATTAGAAGGGGGCTTTATGAACCACAAACTTAGTAAATAGCCTCTTTCTAAATAGAGGTAACTAAGAGGTAGTTTATTTTCTAGGCAATTCTCTCATTGCTTTTGATATCTTAAACCTCAGTGAAAAATTCTACACTATGACCTAGATCAGTAAGCTACAATTAGCACTGAACAACTATAACAGAATCAAAATTGATGAGCTACTATTGGTGGCAGAGAAATAACTCTTGTCAAAACAAAGCAAAGTTTCTGTTAATCTTCATAAAGAATGGTTTGGAGGAACAAAGAAAGTTTACAAGACTTTAAAATTCACTGCAATTCCAGACATAGGAATGATACAATGGTAATTAGCTTCACCCAAGTTTTCCTATCCACAACAGATTACAAAGACTCTTTACAGTTTTCCTTGACAACTTTTAATGTATGGATACTGTCAAATCTGAATTTAATTTTAAAATATCTGATGAGTGAAATGTTTAGGGATACTCAAAATATACCTACATTACTGCTTTTATTTGGGACTTTCCTAAAGTCCCAATGCAAGGACTCTTCCCTGAACTGTTGATAAGCATGTTCTCAATTTGGCAAGGATTTTATAAGCACCAACTCAGATAGTGGAGTCATGAAGCAAACAGTGAGGCTGCTCACAAATGGCTCACAACTCTTAGTAGATAACACAGCCATGAAACCAGTACTTATGGCAAAAACATGTTCCATCATCTCTCAAGAAAAGGTAAACTTGCTGAAAGAAGAGGGTACCGGTTAGGTATTATTGAAAACAGCAAATAAAATACTTTAGGGATTTTCTGGTCATTTGACTTTATTTATTTATTTATTTATTTATTGGTAAATGCAATTTTACTTACGTTAGAAATATATTCAAACTTTTAGAGCTAAGACCTCTTCCTAAATGCCTTCTGCTACTATTTTTAAAAAAATATTTCTCATTTCACCAAAACAAAACAAGACATGACATCTTAAATTCCCTTATCTTGTGAGTAACAGTAAATCCTATCAGGGGTAGTAAGAGAGTCTTGGAATGGGGCTCTATTCTTATAGAAGGGACACATTCATTAAAAATCCACCTAAAAGGAACCGGTGAATTAGATCGAATTGGGTGGCATGGGTTTTTGTTGTGCACTTGCTAATGCAAAGAGGCTTTCCAAGAGGCCATCTAACACAGCGTGGTGGGAAGCAGGCTTTGAAGATACAATGACATTCCTCTCCCGAGTTTCAGGCTGGAGCCTAAAAGAACCAGCCATTCATTTTTCCGTCTTGAGACACATTCTTCACCCAGTTCAAAGGCCCGAGAAACAACAAGTCTCTGCACTTCCCGAAGGTCGTCCTTGTAAGGACTTGTGAGCCACCAAAGGCTCACGCTGCAAAATATTTTTAAAGACCTAGTTTTAGGACTGTAACCTTTTTATTAGGCTGTAGTTTGTATTCCCTAACCTTTTTCCCCACCTTCACACACACACACACACACACACACACACACACACACACTCTCTCTCTCTCTCTCTCTCACATGGTTAAATCTGGGCAAGAGGGAAAGTTTTAATTATATTCTCAGTGATTTCCACGGTACTCAGCCAGTGAAAGTATTTTCAGAAATTATTTCATTATCCATTCTTTTAAAAATGGAACATTTATATTCCTTAATCTAACCAGAGGGAACAGGAACAGCTTTCAAAGGAAGTTATTGTTTAGCTGCGGTTCAGGGTGTGCTGGGATCAGGAAGGGGGTAGATGGGCAAGCGAAGGAAGCTGCCAAGATCACAATATAAACACCACCGCTCAACTGGCTCACGTAAAACCTTAGGGCTCCCCCTCCCCTCCTTCCACCGCAACAGATTTTATACAGTGTCCCATTTTGTTTTGTTCTGTAACCTCAAAAACATTTTAGGCATTTGAGATTCTGGTAAAAGAGAAATGTAAATACTGGCAGACGGGAGAGCTGGGCAAAGTTAACCGAAGTGCTGCCTTTGCCTTGACAGAGATGCTACATTCTGCATTTGCGTTCGCTCTCCAAACTCAGTGACGTGCACTTCTGGATGAGACCCCTTTTCAACCTAGCCCCTGTACCTGTCCCCAGAAAACATCTGGTTCTCCCTACAACCAGTTCTCCCTGGCCCAGCTGGTTGTGCAAACAGGAAAAGGTGGTCCCTGACTCATGAAGGGACCCCAGGAAGATGTCCCCTGGGAGAATTCTCTTCTAGTACTACCTCTGATCACAGGTCCTAAGTATGTCACCGAAGAGTTGTTCGGAAAGTGTAATTCTTTAGTCTAAGTCACAGGAGGAATCTAAGTAAACAATGTTAATTCTTTTCACCAACCAGCCATGGCACTAAATATACAGAACACAACCTTTTCTACTGAAACTTCAGTTTCTAGCAGCAAACGTACTAGCAGTCCAATAGGCAGCATCACCCAATGGCCAGCATCATCACAAAGAGGCCTAAGGAAGGGCAGCTTTGACAACCAGCCCCCAACCCACGCTCCAGCTCGATTCAAACACGTGTTTACCCAGGTGACCCAAGGAGAAGAACTGTCCAGCTGAGCCCAGCACGTATCACCAGTCCACAAAACTGTGTTTTCTAATACTTAAGTTTGGAGGTAGCTTTTTATACTTCAAAAGCTATGCGATATACACACCTAAAAACTACGTAACTTCACACAGAATGCTCTTTAATGGCTTTTATAAAAGCCCCTTCATATTAATGAATTTAATTCCCCTTTACACCAGGTGATAAGAAAACCTGACACCATTGCTATGGGCATATCCTTACAAGTCACCAAAAATGACAACACACTGCTAATTCCGATTTAAATGTTACTTGTTGTCATATTCTTGAAAGTTCTATTTTGCAACAGGAGCAATTTTCATTCTGTTCATACTCTTCCTGGACCACAACCAGAAAAAACAGTGCATGCGTGTTTTGACCACAGGAGAAGTTACCTCTTTTGTTCAATGTAGTCAGCAATACAGACTTCTTTTTAGGAGACAAGACAGATACTGTACTGCTGTCCAGTGGTAGTAACTTCGGAGAAAACGTGTGAGACAATGTCATTAATATCAAGATACTTCTTTAATTATTTGTACACAATATTATGTTTAAAATAAACTGCTCGCAGAACTTGAAATGGCAAGAGACTACTCCAATTAAAAGAATTAATTCTTTTCTGTCTCTGTAAATATGAGACTTTAAAATTTGGAAAGTTTTTCAAGACTCCTTTACCTTTATCCTTAATCCTACTATACTACACCAAAAACTAGTTAGTCAGTTCTTCACCTGGGAAAGGAGTGCTTGAGTACTACATTGTAAGTGAACAGTAAAAGAAAGCAAAGTAATAAAGATTTAAAATACTGGCCCCTGAAAACTTTGATACCTTTCCCTTCTTAACTTTCACAACTGTTGCAGCACTGGAAAAGTGTATCATTTCTTAAGCAATCCATTTCCCCTTCACTGGATCCATCACCTTTGAAACCTGAGGATTCAAAGGAAGCCTGGAAAATAGAGAGTACTTTGCTTTTTCCTTTTAACTAAAAAGTAGAAAGTCTGTTTTAAAGGAATATTATCTGCTGTGTTCTTTCACTACACCAGAACCTGAGCATACTCTTCCAAAGAAGACTTGTAGCTGTAGGGCATTTAGGCAACTTCCTATTACTAAGCTTCAAAATTTATTTATTCTGGAAAGATAACAACAACAAAACTAGTTATGATGGCCTATGAAAAGAGAGGCTGGGAGACAATGAAAGGAGAGAGCCTTCTTTTTCACTCTAGACCTTTAAAAAAATCACTTGAAACTTGTAGCATATATGGTTATACCAAAACAAGTTTTTAAATAGTGTGAATAGACCCAAAAGGTATTATAAAGCTTGGTAGTCTAAATTAATGCTTTATGTTTCTCAAAGAAGCTATTATACACTTGAAAAGATGTTGGGGTTGAGAGAGGGTGGCTTCTAATACCGCACTAGAGTTGCTAAGCATCTTCTGATTATTCCCATAATCCCTAAAATTCAAGGATAAGTATGATTTAGGGGGTATCTATGGAGTCCTCCAAATAGTTTTTAAATGAACAGGCAAGTGAACCCTGGAGAAGATCAAATGATGATTGACTACATAGTAATAACTGAATATTCCTGGGACCTGCACATAGCAACTATATTTAAAAAATTTGCAGGGGAGAGCCTGTCTCTTGACTGCTTTTAGTTATCTTCCTAAAAGCAAAAAATTATGACTTACTTTCCCTTCAAAATATAATTTACCACACTACATAAAGTTGAAAAAAGAATGTCTTTTTGGTCATTTCAGAAAATATATATATATATATATATATATATATATATATATATATATATATATATAACTATTCGTTTCTCAAGATTAAGTGACATTGTTGAGCAACATGACCTAAATATGTCAGGGAAAATCAGAGAACTCACACCAAAGTATTTTTTGGTAACCCTAAAATGGATGGGGTGAGTACACTAACATGTAGCTTCAAAAACATAGGATGGTAAAAGGAAAAGAATGAATTCAACTCACTTGATAAAGCATTTAGGATAGAGTAATAAAAACCATAAAATCTCTCCACTTTAAGACAGATGGAGCTAAAATTGTACTGTGATTCACATACACAACTATACTGCCACCACACTGGAGGGGCAGCGAAGGGGCTGCGGATGGGAAGGCTTTGCGAGGTAAACACATCATTTTTTAAAGCCCAATTATTCAAAGATCACTGACTCATTGAAGAGCACAAATGACATTTACCCAACCAAATTTGTTTTAAAAAATAGATTATAGCAGAGCCTGAAGCAAGAATATTATTAAAATGGAAAATGATGCTTTACCATGGATGACAGTACCTTATACTTATCTGATCCATCTTCCTCCTTTTTCTGTGAATTAAGATTGGGAGGGATACTACCACTTTCATAATATAAAATAAGAACAGATGCAAAAGGGGATCCTTAATAGCCAATCATTTTTAAAAGTCTTACAATAACTATTAAAAATATTTCACCTTAATTTGAAATTAGTATACTATTATTATACCATCCAAACATTACACTGTAATTATGTTAAAATTCAATGTGATTATACTTCCTAAACATGTTTCAATAACATTTTCAAAAGAGTTTTCAAAGTCTACCACATGGCTATGGATTCATAAGATAATGAAATGAAACATATATCCAATACAAAATTATTGCTGACAGAGAGTATCTATTATTTTAAAGCCAAAACAAAAATATAAGTATGAAAAACGTTATAGAACTTCTAGTGTAAAATTGACCTCAAACCAAGATCACAAGAAGCTATTTTCCTTGAGTACAATTTCCAGTAATTCTCTAACATGAGGAAATAATTGAGGAAATGGCTTTCTTAAAACAAAACAAAACGAAACGAAACAAAACAAAACCTTAAAATTGTGAAGTGCTCCATTATACTTAATTACCAACCCACCAAAATAAAAGAAACGATTTATATACTATTCAGCTAAGAAATCTGAGTAAATGGATGAGAAAAGATTAAGTGAAAGGAATTCTAAATGAAAGTCTCCGGACTATCCTAGTGATTTGTAAAACCTACAAAGAGGGATGAACAGCTCGGGGGGTCCTGAATATATTAGCTAATTCCAGAGCCAACACAATACTGGAGCCAGTCAAGAAGAGCCAGTAGGTCTTCTCAAGTAGCTAGTCAAAACTCTGAAAGTACACACACAAAAAGCTAGACAGGATTAATTCTGCCTGTGAGAGTGACTGAGCTGTGAGGGTGATTTTCACCTAACAGAGAAAAATAAAACTGCACCAAAATCCTGGAAGACTTTCTATAATCCCCATTCGGTTTCTCATATTTCCTTTCCATTCACTTACATGGCTATCTCACTGGAGAACTGTGATAGTACAATGAGAAGCATTATCCATCCATAAACACACTACTGCAGGAAGAGAAGATTCCCAACAGAATAAACACTACACAGTGTCACAGAATGCACTGGTTAAAGCAGGACTTACACTACAGGATGAGACGGTTCTGACAGCCGATCTTAAGAAGCAGGAACAAACAGGTGACTAACATTCCTACAGACATTCATTTATGTATATATGTATTTATCTATTTCTTTATTTTAAAGGGAATCTGGGGCTGGGGATTTAGATCAGTGGCTTAAGCGCCTGCCTGGCAAGCGCAAGGTCATGAGTTCGATCCCCCGTACCACAAAAATAAATAAATAAATAAATAAATAAATAAATAAATAAATAAATAAAGGGAATCTGGAAGACAGATGCCTAAATCAATCTAGAGATGGTTCCAAAAATGGAGACTGGTCCAAACAGGAGGGTTTGCCTTAGAGGGAGGAAAATACCTCCCCCCAAACAAGAAATGTTAAAACAGTGCTGGATTAAACAGAAGGCTTTCTTCAAGAGCCCAGTCTGCCCAAAAAGAGTGTCTGATGCCAGGACTAGAAAAAGACCAAAGAAGATATTCCAGTGCATTTATTATGACCCCATCAACAGTTTATCCAAAAGGAATCCTTATCACAACTGATCCATTGAAGAATTTTAGTCATTTTCTACAAAACATTCCAATGTTTAGAGCTAGGGAGGAGGTTAAAATAATTTAGAACAAAATTCTCAAGTTACAAATCAGGAAATAGACTCAGGGGCATTAAGAGACTTGCTCAAGGTCACTGGGCTTACCAGGGCACAGGCTTTGTTAGAAGCTCAGATCTCTGGCTCAAAGGAGTTGCCTTTTCCATTGCATCATTCAAGATAGCACCGAAGTAGTTTCCAGGAGTTTTGATAAAGAAAACAAAACAAAAATAGCGGCATGCCCTTTTGGGATCCCAGGTCCCTTTCAGTAAAGCAATACTGGAAATAGTATTAAGAGGTCATTCAGATAAATGGCAACCTCTGGAATTTTTTATGGATTTGTTTGGTAACAGGTGACCTGACCAATGGCAAAACATGAGGTAGGCTGTCAAATACTCAAAATATTCTGGGGCAACAGAGAAAGTCCTTGGCACCACTCTGAAGCAGAATTAGTTCACTCGCACCTGTGACAGAGACATTTTCACACGCCCCATGTCCAACTGCACCTGAGCAAAAGCCCTTCCTTTGGAGCCTGTGACTCAAATGAAGAAGACTGCAGGCTGCTGAGAAATGCCTGCTGGGGGGGGGGGGAGGCAACGCTTCCATAGCGTGTCTCTTTCTTACTGTCTTTCTTTTAGGACGGTCAAACCTAACCCCGTATTCTGTCACAAGAGCGGGTGCAACACAATTCTAGGAAGCTTTCAAAACTTCAGAACCACTGCACCAAACCTGCCCACTGGCAGTCACTGTAAAAAAGAAAAAAAAAATCTTATGTTTGAGAACGTAACCAGCATTTCCCCTAAACTTTGGTTAAGAAGCACATCCCTCAAGCTTTTTATTGAAGTTCAGGATTCTCACGGGTCTGCAGGATGTAGCCCACATTTTCTTTTCTGAGCTCAGAACCAGCGAAGAAAGATCAGTTTTCCTTGATCTTAATCTAGCTACGAGCTCTGCTCAATAAAGGGCACAAAGCATAAGGTACTTCTGAGTCAAAGGATTTTTTTTTTACTCCGAATGACCCCAAAACAGTGCCAGCCCAGCGTATGCATTTCCTATTCCCTCTCAGGAGTGAGATGTAAATGTAAGAATCATGAGCCAACCCCATCAATCCCACAGCCACGTGCAGTCACGCTGTCGCTCCCTCCTCCTTGTGGATTTCAAGACAGGAAGACTAAGGAACGTGGCGTCGTAGTAAACCATAGTAAAGAGAGGAGGGAAACAAAATGGGGCACGTCACATGGTCACAGCCTGAATTTTTCTCAATTAAAAATAAGAGGAAGTGTGTGTTTCCGGCCTCCGTCAACCGGCTGGTTGGACTTTTTCATTCTTGGGATTGTGGTCTAAATGCAAGAATAGACTGCGCGCATCACATCCTCTGATGGGGGCGGGGTGGGGAGCGGGGTTGGCTCCACTCCACCCTCCCAGGAGGGAAAGGGACAGAGCTGGGTGGGAGAGCAGCCGGGGACGCCTGGCCCCGACGCAGGCCTCGCCCCCACCGCAGGCCCCGCCCCAGCTCGGCCACTGCTCACGCTGATTGGCTCTGGCGGCAGCCAATCTGCAGCCAGCAGCCACGCCCGCCTGGCCAGGGCCGCCCAGCGGCGCCAGCGGGCGGGGCTTCGCTCGCCACCGCCCACCACGTGGCCTGGGAAGAGGCCCGGACGCCCGGACGGCTGAGACGGAGGCGGGCGGGGGTGCGAGAGTCCGGGCGGCCAGGGCAGGTCCCCCACCCCCCGCCGGAGGGGAGCAGGGAGGGGAAGCCCAAGCCAAATAAAACGGGAGGAATGCAGGAAGCGGAGGTGACCCTGGAAAAGGGAAAGTGGCAGGGCCGAGGGGGTCCGCGCCAGCTCGGACGGCCACATGGCCGGGGGAAGGGGGACGGGGAGGGAGGAGGATGGGGACGTAATTGTGCAAAGACGAAGCCCCTAAAATCGCGGGTGGGAAAGGCAGGGAGAATACGAGAAATGGCAGGATTCTGTTTTTTAAAGGGAAGGAGCATAACAAAAGCATGGCAAAAACCCAAACACTGAACCCCATAGAGATGGTTCGGGTCTCTGTCCGCGGGAGCCTGCCCTCTGCCCAGCGGCCCTGTCAACACTACAAGACAAATTGGATGGAGGTGGACGCCGGCCTAAGGTGGCTGGGCTGCTGTCCTAGGGGCTCCCCGTGTACCCCTCGGGAAGCAGGCCACAAGTACCGCTGTGAAATTCTAAAAAGGAGCGAACAAAAAAAAGAAAAGGCAGTGCGGGGAAACAAGAAAAAAAGAGGTGGGAAACAAAGGGAATGGGAGGGGAGTGGTAATGGAAAATAATCCTGCAGGTCAGAACTTAGTTGCAAGAGACACAAAGGTCAGCAAGAGAAAGGAGAAACAATAAAAAGTGGTTGGATCCACCAAGTCCTGGGCACCTGAGTGTCCTTCAACGGACAGCAAACAACACTAAACAGACATTCAAAACACAGAGGAGGAGGAAGCGCACAGGCTCCTCATCTTTATTCTTGTTGGTCAGTTTCAGCTTTTACCTCAGGCAAAGACAGCAGTTGCTGATTAAGTTAGCAAAACAGTGTTTTCTCCAACTTTAACCTACTCATTCTGCACAGAAGCTGCTCGCCACAGACAGGTCTGACTTCTTTCTCTTTCAGATGAATACTGATAAATATGGCCTTTAACCTAACAGGGCAAAGGGAAGTTGGCAGGATTGACGATGTGCCAGGTAGACTATGACGCCCAATTTAAGACACATACACAGAAATTTACAGCTTACAAATACACATTGTGGATTTTTTTTTTCTTTTTTGGCATGGTACAGTCAAAGCATGGTCCATGGCTACTTCAGGATTATTAGGGATATACTATGATTTTCCTAGAGAAGATTTTCCCAAGGAAGTCGAGAATAGGTTAGGGTTTGTTTTGTTTTTGTTTTGTTTGCATTTTATCCTTAACACAAAGAATCTTAAATCCCTTGATTACCTGGCTGGTTTGTTCAAGGCAAATATTATTTATTCTATTCTTTATAAAGAAAACTATACAAGTTAATAAAACAGGTGAGGGAAAGCTCATTGTTTCTTAGTCTCATCTCCTTTGGCAAGGAAAATTTTAGTTTTGCTGAGCTTCTTTCCTTCAAATTGTTATTAAGTTATAAATGAAGCATTTTACAATCCAGATGGCTGAAATATAACAGGGATTCTGCCCCAAAAGACCACCTGAAATAACCAAAAATTTTCCATTCACATGCCCAATTAAATCTCTCATCTAGTGAATGATGAAAACCAATGTTGGGATAAGTACTAATCAAACATATGCCTTTCACAGCATTATCACCTAGGACCTTAGTTTGAATATTCATGGATCTGTACTTCGTTCCACAAAACACAGAATGATACTGGTCAGGTGTCACACTCAAGGAAACTGTGACCACATAACACACAAATACCTACCTACTGATAGGAACCCAAGACACACAAACTAACTTCTTATGAATGGACACATACTAAGAAACAGAAATTCTGTTAACAGCTCATTCTGTGAAGCATTTCAAAAACTCACAATATAATCAGTTTGTCAGAATAAAGTGTTTCCAAATGCTAAAAACTTCTACACTGCCAACTCATCACATTATTTGCAAACTATACTCTTTTACTACCCACAATTATGACCACTAGAAAATAAAGTTCACAGAGCAAAGAGCGGGCTAATTTCCTATTACAAATGTTTTTCATGTTCAATACAGCCTTAACCACAAAAGACCTAAAACTAACTTACAACATTTCTGAGGCATCTACACTCTTGAAGTTAAACGAGAACAACAAATAACCTTAGAGTGAAGAAGGGTACACAGTTCACCCCTCACACTCAGTGCAAACCAAAACAACACAACCTCCCTTCTCTGACTTAAATGCGCCTTCTTTTCACCATAAAAATGGAAAGTAATTTCACGGAAGATGTACAGTAGCCCCTAAATGATATGTGCAATGCTTCAAAGCAAGAGTAGACAACTGCAAGACAGACATGCTGGGATGAACTTCCTAACTCTTTAACTCATAATGGGTCCCAGGCGCATTCAGTTTATTGCATATCCTGTAGAAAGGCAGCCATGCCCCTGAGATGGTGGTTCGGTGTGTGAAAAGTATTTCATGAATGCTGGTACAGGAACAAAAAGAGAATGTCACCAATAATTACTTACTCAAGGGATCATAGATCAGTATTTCTAAGTGTGTATGCCTATAAAGCTCTGACTTCTGAATCTTTTTTAGGCCAGCATGAGTAAAAATTAATGTTTCCTGCTGCTGTTTATGTTGCCTTGGTATTGTGAAATCACAGAACAAAAGTACACACAGCGACTCAGTAATATCACTCTTCAGAGCTCTGGGAAACTTAAATAAGAGTACTAACAAGTATTTTTGTACTCTAATTAGTCCCTTCCAGGGGCTGACCTTACTACAAAGTTTAAAGAAAACTTCAAGAAAAGGATGAAGGTTCTTCTGTATATGTACATGAAGTTTATAAATATCAGAACTGGTATTATGAAATAAAGTTTTTAAAATGCTACAGTAAGTACTTCACTTAGGATTCTCAAATGAATCTCAAAAGAAAAAGCCCTCCTGTGGCTGCTTGCTCCTACACATTTATTTGTCTGCCAGGTGGTGTTGTGGGGTGAGTATCTCAATCCCCCCTCCCCACCCCAGGAAGTGCATTCTCTCCAGGGAAGCAGTGGGAAGGAGCAGGGGGCAGAGAACAGAATTCAAGTGCAAGGTTACAAGCAGTTTTGTCTCCTGACTGACACCATGAAACGCACCTGCTGTGATGTCCATTTGCATTACTGGCAGTCCTCAGGCTGCTTCTGGAAACTGATGCTGGCATAGGCGCTTACATCCTCACTGGAGCGGCTGGTTGAGCTGCTCTCACCGCTGCCCAGGGGCTGATGGGGGGCTGGGGGCAGGGGAGGCTGCAGTTGAGGGGGGCGCTCCTGAGGGCGCTGTTTCAAGTTTTTGACCAAATCCAGGTCTATGTAGTTAAGACCATTTTCCAAACCCCCAGCTGCCCCACACACTTGGGCAGTGTCCTTGGGGGCTCCCCCTAGCTCCCCAGGTCTTAGCCACACATTCTCAAACGAAGCAGAACTGTGGCGTTTCACATCCTCACTGCTGCTGCTGCTGCCACCGCTGCCTCCTGCTGCAGCTCCCCCTCCAAAGGGCACCGTGTTGCCCGCCCGGGTAGCAGTGGGTGTTGAAGAAAAGGTTTCTGAGCTGTGCCGCCTCCGACACCCTTGTGGGTCTGCACGGATCACTTTGGCACTCTGGTTGCGGTTGGGACTGAGGTTCACCCTGGTGAAGGCGCTCATGCCCCCAGGACCCTGTGGACCCCCCAGCAGGGAGGAGTGGGCAGCCAGCTCAGCTGCTCCCTGGGGCACCGTGGGGGAAGCAGGGGCTGCTGTAGATGAAGAGAGAACAGCCACTGTGGCCCTGGGCAGGCTCACCTCCTCTGCAATGCCTGTCCGCATGTCAGCATAGCTGATGGGGGCAACTGGTGAGGTGTCCACATAGCTCTGATGAGGACAACCCATCTGCATGGTCATGTAGTCGCCCTGGCTGCTGTGGCTGCTGGGCACTGCCCGGGTAGGCCTGCAAACGCTAGTGGCCCCCGGAGGTGCAGGGCCCACTCTGCCCATCTCAGCCCCACCACCTTCCTGCCAGGCCGCCCTCCGGCCAGGTCCCAGGTCCATGTTCATGTACTCCTCGGTGCCAGTCTCTTCCTCTCTGGGAGCCGGCTGCAGCTGAGAAGGACACCGGACAGAAGGGGAAGCCATGGGACCAGATAAATAGCCAGGCTGATCACTCCCAAACTCAATATTCACATATTCCCCTGGGCTCTTGGGTTCTGGAGGGAGCATCGGGGGCGGCTGTTGTTGCTGCTCCCGAGCCCGAGGTAAGGTGCTGGCTTTGGGATCCCCCAGGGATAGCCGTGTAGGCCGGGCCAGGCGGCTGTTGGTCTGTGCAGCTGTGTCCACCTTTCGAGGCAGACGGGGCTGCAGGATGTGATGATGGGGGTGCGGGAGGCCAGGCTCCGGCCTTGCCACACAGTAACCCCCACCCAGGCTGTCGCTGCTGGTGGAGGAGGAAGAATCTTCTGCTGCTGCAGCATAGAGGAGACGACCAGAGCTGGAGGAGAGGCGGAGGTGCTGATGCCGGGAACCTTCTTCTGGCTCCCCGGGGCGTTGGGTGTGCTTAAAAGACCTTGGCAATGAGTAATAGGAGAGGACTGGCTTGTGCTGGGGGTCCTCAGGGCCATAATAGCAGTCAGAGGGGCTGCTGGTATTGGAGTCCCCAACTGGCGACATGTTCATGTAGTCACTTGTACAAGGCAACAGCTTGCCACCACCACTCTCCACAGGGGGCTTGGCGTGAGACAGGGCATGAGAGTGGTGGCCTCCAACTCCATTTGTCCATGGTTTCCCATAGCTACTTCCGGAAGGGGCAGCACTAATGCTGCTACTGCTGCTCGACCCACCTCCAATGTCAGGGGAGCAGCTGCCGCTGGGAGACATCATCATGTAGCCATTGGGGTCGACTCTCTGGGGATGGCGTCTGATGGGGTTGATGATCTGCTGTGGGGCAGACACACTCTTGGGGCTCATGGGCATATAGTCTCCACTGCTTTTTCGGTTGCCAGGCACAGGGGCCACCCCTGGAGACATGGGCATGTAGCCGTCATCGGTGTGGAGGCTGGAGGTGTCTGGGCGGTGGTGGCCCCCACGCTGCTCCATAGGGTGCATCTCTAGACCCTCCTCGGGGTAGGAGTGGGTGGGCACAAAGGCAGAGTGCCGGTAGCTGGGCAGTCGGCCTCCACTGCCACCTCCTGGTGGGTAAGCAGGCATCATCTCTGTGTATTCCTCAATGGAAGCCACTGAGGACTGCGAAGGGGTCTTCTGGTGGGAAATGGTAGGGGATGTCCCTGCTGAGTGAGTCCTCTTCCGGAACCGATTATCCAGATCGGCAGCACTGGCTGCTTCATCCCCAGTCAAGGCTGGGCTGGTGCCCAAACCGGCTGCTCCTGGGATATAGCGGTGGCCATTGCCACCCCGAGACAAAATGTAGTGACCATTGGGAGCCGTCAGGGTGGAGGCCCCCTTGCCACCCATGCAGATGTAGTTGCTCAGCTCCTCCTCTCCACGGGCTGGTGGGGTGTGGCCCAGGGAATCCGGGGTGACGCTGCGGAAAGAACTTCGGAAATCACAGGGACTAGAGCCATACTCATCGGAAGAGATGAAACCGCCATCACTGGGAGAACCAGAAACAGAAGCACTAGAGCGCCTTGGGAAGAGACAGTCCGAGGTGGAGCCATGGCCACTGGTGCTGCTGGACGACAGACTCACTGGGCTGGTGGCCGAGGGTGAGCAGCGTGAGGAAGGCATAGGGATGGAGCGGCTGTGGTTGAGTGGGGGGTGCAGCCGGGAGCTGCCCCGATGCCGATGGGCATGGGTCCTGTTGGTGCTAGGACTCACAGGGCTGCCATCCACCGAGGCTGGCCGGGACATGGTGCCTTCACCGTCGCTGGAGGCGCGCACGCGGAAGGAACCCGGTTTCCCGCCCACCATGCTGGCTGGAGAAGTGGCAGTGATGCTCTCTGTTCGAGATCGGCGGGTCAGGCCCACTTGGCTGGGCGGAGGGTTGTTGAGATGGTGCCTGCGCAGGGGGACGCTGATGGGGTTGGAGCAGTTGGATGAAGACTGGCTCTTGCTGCGAGGGCGAAATTCATCACTCATAGCCCGCATGGCTTCCAAGATAGTCTCGTGCATGTTCTGGGCCACCACCGAGTCATCCACCTGCATCCAGAACTCCCCAGGCCCTGTCACTGCGGAACGGCCCACCTCAATGAAGAAGAAGTTCTCCGAGTGGCCACAGCGCCTGATGTTCATCAGCTGCAGCACCACGGCCGCTGCTTCAGAGTTCAGCTTCACGAAGCTGATGGTCTTGCTGGTCAGGCAGAGACGATAGATGCCAATCAGGTTCTTTGTCTGACCCAAGCCCTTGGGTTTCAGGATCACCTGCCAGACCTCCTTGAACGCAGGTCCCGGGGGCACATCTCCATAGCTCAAGTCCTCCCCGGCCTCGCCAAGGCCTGAGCTGCCGCTGCAGCTGCCCCCACCACCTCCTGCACCGGAGACTGCGGCCCCGTCGTGGTGGCTCTTGGCACGGTTGTGCAGCTGCAGGAGGGCCTGGTACCAGCTGTCCTGCTCGGCCTCGCTGTCTGCCGCAATGGCAAAGTGCTCGTCCCTGGTGTAGAGAGCCACCAGGTGCTTGTTCTTGGAGTCAGCCCGCTTGTTGATGTTGAAACAGCTTTCCAGGGGGATAGAGCGTTTGGGGGCGCTCGACTTGTGCCGCCACTTCTTCTCGTTCTCGTAGTACTCCAGGCGCGCCGGGCCCCCGGCCTCGCTGGCTGCCCGCAGCACGAAGAAGCGCTTGTGCATGCTCTTGGGTTTGCGCAGGTAGCCAACCTTGCGCACGTCCGAGAAGCCATCGGTATCCGGTGGGCTCGCCATGCTGCCGCCGCCACCGCCGTAGATCAGAGGGAGGCACCGAAAAACAACTGGATGGGGGGCGGAGGTCCCTCACTGCGGCCCCGCACATGCAAACAGGGCTGGAGGCAGCAGAAAACCTGGCTCAGAAATCCACGCCGCCCCCCGCGCTGGGAAGGGAGGGGTTGCCGAAGAAGGACGCAGTGGCTGCTCCGGGGAGGATAACGCGGCGGGAGTTTACTGGCGTTTCATGCCCAGGGGGGAGGCAGTGCGTCCGGGGTGAGCGCAGCCACAATCCTCCAAAAGCCAAGTCTCCTCTCGGCCGCCACAGCCGAGCAGCAGCGAAGATGCATCTCTGTCCGCCTCCGCTGAAGTCCCGTGCAGGGAGGGAGCAGCGGCCGGGGGTTCCCGCGTGGCCCCTTTAGGCGCGCGCGCCTTCCCTCCTGAGTTCCCCTCTGGAAGTAGCGATTCCCGAGGCAAATTAAATATCCTTGGGCAGGGGGAGGCGGGCTGCCAAGTCCCAACGTTGCACGGGGTTCTCCCTCCTCCTCCTTCGCCGCCTCCTCTGCCTCCTCCCACCCCCCAACCGTCCCCGCCGCCACCAGCCGCCCAAATACCAGCTCAATCGCGGAGACCGCGGCGCTGCGGCTGTCGCTGCCGCCGTCCGCGGATGCGTCCTCTGCAGCCCACACTGGAGCCCATCGCGGCGGGCGGGGAAAGTGGCTTTTCCACGCGAAACGCTACGGAGCAGCTGGGGACGGTCCGGAGGGACAGGCTCATCCCTGCCCCTCGCTCCAGTCGGCAGGGAAGGAGGGGGGCAGACGAGGGAGGAGGCGAGGGGGGAGGTTTGGGAAGGATTCGGGGAAGACGCCTGTTCCCCAGGAGGCGCAGCCGCTGCAGTTACTTCTCCCCTCCCTCCTCCTCCTCCTCCTTCTCCTCCTTCTCCTCCTCCTCTTCGGAGAGTTGCCGAGAGCCCCAACCAAAACAAGCGCCGACGTCTGGCTCTGCGCGCCGGCCCCCTCCGACCGCGCCGCCGTCTCACTCGGAGGAGAAAAACACGTGACGGAGCCTCCGTGCTCGGCCGCCCGGCCACCGCCGGGAGGCTCCCGCCCGGGTCTCTACATTCCGGGCCGAGCCCGCCCCGCGCCCGCCCCTCTCCGCCCCCCGGCCGTGCCGCAGAGGCGCCCGCTCCCGGCCTCGCCGCGCAGCGCTCGGGCAGCGCCCCTCCGCGGCCGGCCGCCCCGGCGCAGCGCCACCCAGGGCGCACCCGGCCCGCAGGAATCCCCGCGGCGGGCGCGGGCGCGGGCGCGGGCGGGGGTGTTTGGGTGGCTACCCGAAAGCGCGAGGGGAGTCTGGGAAAACGGGAGGGGGCGAGCTCGGGAAGACGCAGGAGTGAGGGTGGGGGCGGCGGGGGGGCCACTGCGGCTGCAGATCCCCGAGTGGGAGGGCCCGGGGAGGAGGGGGCGCGCGGGCTGGGCTGGATCTTACCTAGCAGGTAACACCGAGCCCTCGGGAGGGGGAGGCTTCTAGTCGAGGGATTCGCCTTTTCCCAGGCAATAGCAAACCTGGGGCTCTTGGCTTCGGGGTGATAGAGGTCATAGTGAGGAGATCTACATTTTTATAAGCATTTCTAAGGGACTTCTGGGCCAGCGGGCCACCTTGGAGTCCCCGGATTTGCTGCCATGAGGTACCTCAGAGAAAGAGGGGGACGCTCAAGGGCAGTTGGCGGGGCGGGGTTGGGGGTGTTATGGTGGCTCCAAACGCAGTACAGGGATCCCCGAGAAGTCTCCCGTCTGGCACTGTGGGATTTGCAGCTCATCAGTTAGGGAGCAAATGTACAGATCACGGCTTCTACCTTTTCCTCTGGCTTGAGTATCGAGATTCGAACCTGGGGCTGAGAGAATGGGATGGGGATGGTGGAGGTTGGAATGATATGCTCCTTATATTGATTTTTTTAAAAGATGTTAAGGATCTACGGAGAAGGGCTTGTGAGACCAAAACCCTACTGTACAAATAGTGGCTGAAATGTTTGTTTCACACACAGCCTCCACACCCACTGAACCACCCTATAAATTTTTAACCTTGACCACAAGGATAAGCGGGGAGAAAACACGGATGGTGCCAGCTCAAGCGTTCAGGCAAACGGGTACTTCAGGAGCAGCGCGGGTCACCAGCCTGACTGTAGCTGCAGAACGTCCTACTCGATTACCTTGCGGTGTCGGACTCACCCCAGGCAAACGCTCCCCCAAAGTTTTTTTGGGGGTGATCTTAAAGGTGAACTATAAATGAGCAGTTTGTTCCTGCTTGCCCAGCGTGGCATCAAAGACGTACAAGGACATTTTCCGCTGTTTAATGTGGCCTTGTTTTTCTACTCGAGTCGGGACCCGCTTGAGGTTTCCGCCCCTTTCGGCTCGAGGACCCCCCTCAGCTCGCAGGCACTGCAGGATGCTAGCGCGGGAACGCCGCAGTCGGGCGCTGGGCGTGCTCGGTGGCCAGCACCGTCTGGGTCGCCAGGGAACGCGCCTCGGCCTAATGCGGGACGAGGGGAGGTGCGAGTTTCCCGGGGAAGCCAGCTGATTGGTGGGGCTGCCTGTCGTTCAAATCCTGAAAGGCAGCGGTTGTGGGGCGAGAGGGTGAGGGTACCAAGGTAGGTTGCAAAGCGTAGAGGAAAAAAAAAAAAAAAAAAGATGAGGAAGAAGAAAAAGAACCATAGGCGCCATCAGTGGTTTTCCATACGTGAATTGGGGGTGGCAGCATCTGCAGAAGGGCTTTTCCCCACCGAAGCCTGGGAACCACTGTTTTCGCCTCTCACCTTGCTGCGGGCTCATGCAGCCTCTCCTAAACCCGCTTGGTCTATTATTTGAGGCCACAAGTTGACCTGAAAGCCTTCCCCCTCCCCTCCCTCTGACAGCCTGGTGATGTGGGCACACGTGCCCACTACGGCAGGGCTATAAATAGCAGAGCGTTTGGAGATGGTAACCAGGCAGCAGTAACGGGGAGCGCCGTCCTGGTGTGTAAAATGCTTCTCGGGGACCGAGGAGGAGTCTGGAGTACAGACGCCCGAAGTTGGTGCCGAAGTGCAACTGCCGGGAGGTTTTACCCCAGGCAAAAAGAGAGAAAGATAATAAACGAGTTGTTTACCAGTAACAATGTAATTTAGATAAGGCCAAAGGGCTTTTTACAGGTTTGATGTTTAGCCGGGAGAGAGGGCGGGTGTTTTAGATTTTGTAGGAAAACAATTCAAATTCATCGACTTTTACTTTTGAAAAATGACTTTCCAACACACACACACACACACACACACACACACACACACACACATACACATTCCCCTCAGGGTAAAGAAAGATAAATAAAAGGACTTTACCTCTATGAGAAATAAAATACTATTTCCTGGCAGGAGGGGAAAACAAAGATCCATTTAACCTGCAAGTGTTTTACAATTATTCTTCCAGAAAGACTGGCTTTAATCATCTGAAGCTAATTGCTGGGGCTGAGGCTGGGACTCCATGGTAGTCTTGACTGTTTCGGGGCTCAGAGTTCAATCCCCAATACCGCGAACAAGCAATAACAGAAACCTGTTACTATAAACGCTTTCTAAAAATGTCTTTCAATGCTAAGGGACGTTAGCTTGAAAGACACAATTTATTTGGCTAAAATAGTTGATAAAAATCATGAAAGCCAGATTGCTGTGACGCATTCTGTTCAAACCAATGAATTTCGTGTGGAAGATAATCACCGAGTGTAGGATTTTTTTTTTTTGCCATTTTTTTCTGTCTCGCTAATGTTTTACTACCAATGTTTAAGGTGGTTAATATTTATTATATTCACACTATAGTAAGTTGAGTTGTTCTCTACTTTTTTATTAATGGGTTCAGATAACCCATTAATTCAAATTCAAATTCACACTTGATTCTTATACAGAATAGAAAGAAATGCTTTTGTGGCACTGAAGTCAGGTTGAGCAGATACATGTAGTATTATGCTGTCACCCTACGCTAAATTAGTCTTGTGTATTGTGATGGTACTGTAAGCCCCTTCTAACTGAATAGTCACAGGAATGGAAAAGCAATTTACCACTAAAATACGTTACTCAATGCTGCCATCTATAGGAAAGTTAGAGACGATTTGTGTAATAAATAGGATAAAGTGCATTCTTAAAGAGAGCTGAAACAATGATTAAAAACATTGTCAGAGCTATACTGATATTATTAACACACCTATGGTTGAGACAGTTAAAACTTGACATGCTATACGTGTATTTTGAATAATACTTGACCAACTAGTTTTAAAATGCAAATAATGGATCAGGAAAATCATACAAAATATAGAAATTATTACCTGTATCCCTAAAGAGATTGGGTTGGGTGAAGATGCAACTAATCCTTTGAAACCTATAAAAGCACTTTATATATAAACAGATGTTTTCTTCAAGACCTATGGGTCATGTCAGGCATGGTGGTGCACACTTGTAATCCCAGCATTGGGCAGGCTGAGACAGGAGGATCGCTGCCAGTTAAGATCAGCCTAAACTACACAGCAAGATCTGGTCTCATGATTGGAGGAGCCATTTAAATGTTAGTACCTCATAATTAATTTTGGCAATTCAGAAAAATACTTGAAGGATAATAAAAACTTGTAGATTTTATGTTTCCATAATAACAAATACTTGTATGCTTCCTTTGTAAGTTGACATAAAATATATAAAATGAGATAACTTCCTACAGTTTTAAAGAGGGTCATGAAGGTACAAAATAAACATACCTGGTGTCTCAAGTTGTGAATGTTAAGTATCAAGTAAGTGGTATTAAAGCAGATGGGGAGAGGATGTAGGTGAAATGACTAGGGAAATTTTTATGGTACGGGAGGAACTTTAAACTTGAATTCTTAGGGTGACTGTAACCCAGATAAGTCATTAACAGATTTTATTTCCATTCAAGATTTTGGAAGCACTTACTTATATGTTAAGAATTATACTAGACACTGAAAATCAGATACCTAAAACATGAACCTGCCCACAGAAAACTTACAGTGAAGACTGGAGATAAGCAATCATGATTATAGATCACACTCATCTCTTTTGTGGAAAAATGGCTACGGGGTGAATAAAATCACATTATAACCATTTACCTCCCAATTTAAAAATTGTCAGTCACAAACAGTACACTCTGGAAATCTGGAAGACTCCTCTCCTTTTAAAAACTTTAATTCTTTTGTAATTAAAATCTTTCATCCTTTTGAATTTAAAAAAAAAAAGATGCATAAAGCAGAATTTAAAATGAGGAAGGAAGTCACATTTGATCTGATAGTTTGCTAGATCAGGGCTTCTCAGACCCAAGAAGGATCTTTTTAAAATGCAGGTCCCGATCCAGAAGGTGCAGGGCTGAGCGTGATCCGTGTGCTGCAGCTCTAGTGACTGTCACTCAATTGAAAGGCAGGAGGATATGGGACTTTGAAAGCAAGCTGGGTACCTCCATTTCAGGGTTTTACACATTCAAAGAGAACAACAGAAGTCATAATGGCATAATGCTACTTAAGTGAAGCATCATTCCATTTGGGGCTTCACTTCAATCACAGATATCAAATCTTTCTGACAAGTGTGAAGAGCTTCTCCCCCACCCCACCCTGCCTCTCTCTCCTCCCCAATCTGTAGTTTTTCCAAAGTGTAACTTAAAGTGCAGATTTCAGGTCGATGATGTAGTGCAGTGGCAAAGCACTTACCTACCATGTGTAGGACCATGGCTTTGATGCCCAGAAATGCAAAAAACAGAACAAAAATCCCTTCAAATTTCTGATCTACTAAACTAAAATATCCTAGAGAACGATGGGCCCTTGGTACTCTTATTCTAAGCATCATTCCAAGAAATTCTTATTCACCCTATAACTTTTTGGGGGGTACTGGGTATCAAACCCATGTCCCCACACTTGCCAGGCAGGCGCTTGTGCCGCTGATTTAAATCCCCGGCCCTTCACCATACAATTTAACATTCGGGGGAGAGGGTAGGCCAGAAGAGAGAAGGAGAAATAAAATTTTCAAGATTTTGTGTATGTACTAATTCACCAAGGTGGTTATAATTGTTAGGTATTACAAACATATAATGAAATTAGAATTTTAAAAAGGCTGCTACTTTCTCAGATATCACAGGGAAAAAATCACAGATTTACTCACAAAGGCAAATTCGTTTCAGTGAGAAGGGCTGGGATCTGGGATCCGTGAATGTGCGGCCTTCGCCATTAAACAAAGGTCTCCACCTGAGCTGTTTACTACAGCGGGGTGGCGCAGGCAGTGACACAGTGGCTTAGAGAAAAATCAATTACTGGCAGTCAGCTAGTGAGAATCCAGCTCTGCTCTAATCTTGATTTCATCCTCTGTTCCAGAGAACTCTGGAAAATAATTGCAGTGAGAACAGAATTTCAGAAAGACAATACTCTGAATAGACGATTTCAAAACATTTGCTGTTCTAGGTACAAATAAAGCATGAAATAAACAGACGAACAAGGCTGAAGGAAAGAAAGGAGGTGAAAACCACATGCCACTATCCCATTTTCCCATTTCAGAAGCTCTAATAATTGGTGATTTTAGAGGAGCGAGCCCATAAATGACTTTTGTCTGAAAGATGTGCTGTTTCTTTTCTGTTTGAAATTTTTATTAATTTCTTCAGCTATTTTCATTTCCTTGGAGTCTTCTTTGATATGAGTTGGGGGTTGCGGCAAATTTGTGATCTTAGACAGTGCCATTCATTCTTTTGGTCATTTCATCCAGAGAAAAAACCTTCACTGTTTCTTAAATTCAAAAAGCCAGTGTTTTATCTAGATGAGCACAGACCTAGAGGGATTTGCGGACTTTGCACCACTAAGTCATTTTGTCTGAAAAGTTATCCTTTTGTTGTGCGACATTCAGTCAAAAACTCGAGAACATAAAAACATCCTTGAAGTATTTCTCCCAATTCATTTGTTTATGCTTTTGACGCACATTCGAGTAATGATACTGATGTCCATGCTTTCTAGTTGGGGTCTGGAGGTAACACTCATTATTTTTCCACCCTGACAAAGCGTCCCTGGTTCACTCACAGATCTTTATTTATTTGTTTATTTATTTATTTATTTATTTGCATTCTCTCCCAAACTCAAAGATTAACAATTATATATATATTTTTCTTCTTTTTTAAGAACTAGCTCCTGAAACTATGGCCGATCGTTCTGAATTCTTCACTTTAAAAAGAAACTGATTAAAAGCTTAGAAATGTAAAGACTTGTTTGATTTGGGGAAATGGGAAATTACTTGAAATGGTGAAATTTGTAATTACATGGCTGCCAGTGGTATTGTCCAGTGTGTCTCTACTTGTGGGTGAACAGAGATCACATAAAAATCACCTGAGATCTTCTTAAAATCCAGACTTTCTCCGTCCTACCCCAAGCCTACTGAGTCAGAAACTCTGTGGGTTATTATGTGCACTTCCTTTATGTCCCAGCCTATGTCTAAAATCATATATTATAAAGGAGAATATTATGAAATAGATCCAGCAACTTTTACAAGTCTGGCCCATAGTTTTATTATGAAAGCTGATTGCTTGTCTCAGTGGTAGAGTGCTTGCCTACCGTGCACCAGACTTGGGTTCAATCCCCAGCACCATTTTTAGTGGACTTAACAGATATGTACAGTTTCACCCAACAACAGAATATACATTTTTCTCAATAGCACACAGAATGTTTCTAAAGTAGACCATATCCAAGGTCACAGGCTTGAATAAACATAAAAGAATTGAAGTAATTCCTGAGTAGCATTGGATTGTAGCAAACAAAACTGGAAATCAACAGCAGAAAGAGCCATAGTAATCACAAGGAGATTAAATAATACACTATTGAATAATAAGTGAAGCCCAGAAGAAATCACGGAAGAAATACAAAGTTCCTAGAATCAAATGACATTGGAAGCACAGCACATCAAAACCTGTAGGGCACAATGAAAGCAATTCTAAGAAGGATGATTATAGATGTAAATATAACTACAAAAAGAATACAGCAATCCCAAATAAACAACCCGGCACTGGTTCCCAGACTGGGTTTGCTTTCTGGTATGGCTTTTGGATGTATCTCAAGGGCCTAGAACGACAAAAGCAACCTAAATCTAAAATTAACAGAAAGAAAAATATTTTCAAGATTAGAGGGAAAGCTAATGACATTGAGATAAAACAAAAAAGGGTGAACAAAAGAGTTGGTTCTTTGAAAAGATGGGAAAAGGACGTGAAGATGGGGAGATGAAAGAAGGAGAGAAAAAAAGGATTAAGATGTACTGTGTATGTGTATTAATTGTCCCCTGATGAATATGTTTGCTATATATCACAAATATTTACTAATGAAAAACATTTTATTTTGAAAAAAATTATTCCAAATAGTCTACTATACTAATTTAAAAAGTTTTGGCTGTGGTCTACCATAAAAATACATTTACAAATACATGGCATACCAAGTCCCACACACCCACCTGAAGCACGACCTACCCTTCCCATCTGCAATGCACCTAGATCTTTCTACCCTTTATTTTATTTTATGTTAAAGAGGATAAAACAGAATAAAACCAATCAAAACAAACCAGTGTAAGAAATACAGGGCTTCAAAACATTACAAAAATCAACAATAGTTACCATGAAGCCTTTTGATGTCTTCAAAATAGTTGCAGATAACTTTGGACATAGTAAAAATCAAACAGAACAGAATAGAATAGAAACAATAAAAACAAAACAATGGATGCCATAAAAGACTTCAAAACAAGCCAATAGTAAATCCAGAATTGTTACCATAATATATCTTGCTGTCTTTGAAACAGGTGCTCCTGCCATCAGATTTGACATAATCAAACAAAATGAAAGAAAATAAAACCCAACCCACAGAACAATGGAAATGATATAGGACTTCCAAAACAAGACTACAGGGAATCAACAATGGCTGCAGCCCTCAGAAGGAGATCCCCCCAGATGCAACACTGTGTACCGCTATATTCTGAACCCATGATTAGACCACTGGCCCTAGACTTGCAATGTTAGTGAAACACCAAAGCACCACAGGTATCCAATTGCATTTCACCTCCATAGCTATCATTACAGCCTGTGTTTCTCCAGGTAAGCCGGTCACTTATGGTGCGTGGGGCGGCGGGGGGGGGTACTTCTTGTTTGCCAGCCCGCCCCTGAAGAGGCTGGGGACTGCCTGTTCCAGTCCGCTGGCAACCCGCACATGGCACTGGTTCCCAGACTGGGTTTGCTTCCTGGTATAGCTTTCTTCTCTCTACCCCTGGTCTGCAAATGGTGCTGACTTTCTACCCTTTCTTTACCTCATACTTTTTCTTTTTCTTTTCCTTTTAATGCTTGCTAAGACCCACCAAATTAATCTCCCAGCATACTAAGATATCATAGCCTACAATTTGAAAATATTGCCTCCTTACATGAGTATTTTTTTAATTCCAAAGCTAAACAATAATAATTTCTGGATCTTTGGCTGGGCCACTGTATCAGTCAGTGCTTACTAAAAAAAAAAAAAAAAGATTTAATGCAAGATATACAACTACATAAGGATTTACCAGACAAGTTTCCAATGGCTGCCCACAGAGTCAGATGTGGAAGAGTTCAAAGGGGCTGTCTGTGTGCTGGAGATGCAAAGGATCTGGAGCCGGTAGTGGGTAGTGTCCCGTGAGTCCAAACCAGGAGGCTAAAGAGTCCGCTATGCAAAGTTGGAGAATCCGCATTGAAAGCCAGGGGACAACACCCAAAGTAGATGTGAAGACTGAATTTCCTTGAAGGAACAGAAGACAGCCTTCCTTCTTTGTTTCCCTTTTGTTCCATTCAGCCTACAAGCCTATTGGTTGATGCCACTCACACCCTAGGCGTGTCTTCTGTCATCAGTAAATTCCTTCAGCCACACCCAGAACTGTACTGAGCCCATTTAGATGGATGTTTTTTACAAAAATTGACACAATTAGTTACCTATCATAGTCACCCATAGCAACTCCTTAGGAAAAAGTTCACATTGCTTCCAATGGATTCTAGTTCACTTAAATAATATTACATTTGGTACCAACCAAGAACAATTTTTTCACTGCCTGTTTGTTAAGCTACGGCATATCTGTATCTATGAAGCTATCAAATCTGAAACACAAATTTTCATGCATTTTTATAGTGAGAATCTGAATACAAGTAGAAGGTATATTAAGAAAGTACAATGTAACTTAGTTACTTTTAAAATATAAACATTTATTATGATTTCTCAGTGTTACTACAGTGCAATATTAAGCTGATGCCATTAATTTGCTATGTATGAAGTACTTTGGAAAGTAGGAAGGTAGACATAAATTCAAAATATATTCATAGAATTTATATTTTGTTTTTTCATCAGTTTGGGATTGATACTAAAGGAAGGAGTAACTGTTCTCTTTTATAAAGGCAGACTAAAAAACTAATTGTTAGAAATTTAAATAGTTTTATTAATACAAGTAGTTTCACTGAAACTATAATGTTGTTATTTTAAATTTTTAATTCACTAAACATTAGCTTATCTGTGTCCTAGGAAATAAAAGTTTTAAGCACTAATTCCATTCATTCAACAAATATTTTTGTTGAGCATTTACTGTGTTAGTCAATGCTTCTGGTGCTTGCAATATGGGCAGAAGGCAGACTACCTGTAATCTTGCTACCTATGAAGTTTACATTCTACTAAGAAAGACAAACAGTGATAAGGCTAAACATTTTAAGTTACTGGAATATCTAGAATAGCAGAAGTTCATAAGTGCTATGGAAGAAGAGAAAAATGAAAACAAAATAAGGGGATTTGTGAGAGGGCTGCAATTAGAATGAGGTGGTCCGGGTAAGCCTCATTCAAAAATGTAACAGACATTGAAGCAGGGAGGCAACTGGTCAACTGAAAAACAGATGAAAGTGTCCCACACAGAGCAATAGTGGGCACATGGGTCCAAGAGAGAAGCACGTGTGGCACAGTCAAGGAAAGCAAAGAGATAAGTGTGGCAGAAGTACAGTGAGGGAGGAGAAAAGACAAAGAAAGGACTTTAACAAAAGAACAGTAGAAGAAATCTTAAGGCATACTGTGGATCATGTTAAGGGCTGGAATTTTTACTGTGAATGATGCAGGAAACCGCTGAAGGAAGTAAACAAAGCAGTAACAGAATCTGACATTTTTAATGACTCATTCCAGCAGCCATGCTGGGAATGCACTGCTGAAGGCAGGGGTGCACTGAAAATGGAAGAAGCAAGTGGATCTGCTAAAAGGCTACTGCAGGAATATGATCAAGAGATGATGGACCACAGAAGAGATGGTGATGGTTGTCCAAAATCTGAATATATTTTGAAGGTGACTCAGCAGGATTCGTAGTTTGGCTATGACATGGGAGACAGAGAGCAGGATGATTCTGTGATTTCTTGTGCAACCGGAAAAATAATTTTCACCAACTGAGAGTGGAGGTTTTATATTAATGGGTTAATAAACTACTAAAACAATATACAGTGTTGTAAAGCATCCACCATTTTCTTACGTTCTAGGAGTCTGTTGGGCAGGGATTTAGATAGGGCTCCTGATGTTGGAACTCCTTGATGGGAAGGCTCCAAGGGCTGGGGATGACCGGGTGGAGTCTAGAATCACCTAGAAGTTTCTTCTTACACAAAGCTGACTAGGATGCTAGGATGCTAGGATGACTGAAGGCAGGGTCCACCAGAGTTCTTCACTCAGCTTCCTCCACATGTTCTATACTTCCCATAATGTAAGGTGCAGTTTCCAAAGGAGAATGGAGAGAGAGGAGAGAGAGAGAGAAAGACTGGGGTGTTCAAACAGGACTAGGTAGAAGTTGTGTCACCTTTTATGACCTCACCTCTGAAGTCACAGTTTCATTCCTACTGTATTCATTCTATTAGTCAAAGTAGGCAGAAGCTCAACTAGGAGGAAGCATAGATCACAGTTCTTGATGGCAGTAGTATCAAATAAATTATAGTCATTTTTTAAAAACTACCACAGACTGGAAGATTGTATGTGAATAGGAATGATAAAGGTAAGACCAAAATAAAGAGTTCTGCTCTAAACATGTTGGGTTTCACATCCAAATGGAGACAACAGGCATACATATATATAAGTCTGAGCTAAAGATATAAATGTGGAGGGTGTCTGCATAGGAGTGAAATTTAAAGCCAATGCTGATGGATAAAATTAAAGGAGAGAAAACACATAAAGAAAATGGTAGGACAAAGATATCAGTGAAAAGTATTTGTCTTGTAGACAAAGAGAAGATCCTGTATTAGGAAAAAGGGAGTGGACACCTAAGTCTATTGTTGATATTCAAATTAGAGAAAGACTTGGAATTGGCATGGGCTTTAGCATAGGTTTTTGGGTGTTACATGCAAGACAGATTAAGAATGATCTCAGAAGGGGTGGGGGTTTAGCTCAGTGGCACAAGTGCCTGCCTGGCAAGCATGAGGTCATGAGTTCAATCCCCAGTACAAAAAAAAAAATGATCTCAGATCTCTATGTTAGGATATGACTAAATTCTCCAGATATGTAATGTAAATCTGTAGTGTTTATATGGATAACTACAAGAATACATTTCATATTTTCTTTCTTTTTGTTTCTGAGAGAGGATCTTGCTATGTAGACTAGTATGGCCTTGAACTCGTGGTGATGCTCCTGCCTCAGGCTTCCGAGTGCTGGGATTATAGGTGAGCACCACCACACATGACTTTCACCTTTCTTAAATAAATGTAACTCGAAATTTTTCCATCAGTCTGAAGATATTTAGTATGTTGGATGTTACAATTCATTTTAATCATACATTTTAACTTTCTTGCCTCTAATATTAGACAGTTATATATTTCTTACATTTTCAAAATAAAGATGGAGAGAGAAGTTACTTAAAAGTCATCAATATAAAATGTTCTACATTTTTGCTTATTTTTTAGAATTTTAAGCAGAAGTTCAGCGCTACCAATATTATTTTATATTAGATTTTTCTGATTTAAAATTTTTCCAAGTAACAAATAATAGCTTTCTCTTTTATTTTGAATTACTTTTAAAGATTAAAACAAGATAATTTAGTGCATTCAAAGAACTCATATCAATGCCAACAATGAGTTTTAAATATAAAAGAAAGTCTTACATGAAATACTGTAACATCCAACAATATAATAATATAATAAGAATTACTGTCACTGGTAGAACACACAATTTATTAAGATGCAAAAAAAACCTCCCTCAAAATATTTACAAAACTATAAAATATGCTTAAATACATCCCCATGGATTTTGAGACTTGTTACTGTTATTTTAGTTTTGTAATTTCATCATCGTGATGTAAAAGCCAAGTACACTCATGCATGATTTATAATATGTGAACGGACAAAGGCAGGTGGCCCCTTCCACCTCTGCCCCATGGTGACCTGCCCAGTGCCTTCCACCTGTGACCTTGGTTGCACACATGGACACGTGCTCAAGTTAGCAATGCTTACCAAATTTTTTAAACTGTATTTTATTTGCCTAAGGTTGAGTATGGTTTATTTTTTGGTAACTTGGAGCACTTAAAAATGGTTCAAAAAGAGATCAAAACAGGGCTGTTTCTTTTCTCTCTCAACAGCCTCTTCATTTTCTCTGTTCAGTTTCCCCTTCTGTCACACGTAGACGGTTCAACTGACTCAAGAATCGAATCCGAAGGAGAGTGGTTCAGGACCACGGAGAGCGCAAGAAAGGGGTGCTACCATCGTTTATTCACTAGATAGGATGAGATGTTTCTGGAATTGTTTGCTTGACAATTGTTCATTTAAAGGGTATTGTTTCAAAAGAATAGCAGTGGATTACTCTCTGAAGTTTTTGAGGAATGATTTTTCTAGATACTTGGCCGGTGCTTTCTGAACTTTTCCTTCGAATTTGAATTCCATCTAATGACAGATGAGAAGACACCGAAAGTAACAGTCAAAAGATGTCAGTACAAAGTGCATTTTGAAGTGTTGTTTCTAATTTGCTATCATTTGTAAAGTTTCACATTTTTGATAACTCTGGTGTGCACCAACCCACCAAGAGGACTGAGTTGTAAAGAGACAGTCAAATTCAGAATGAACAATTAGAAAGGATATGTGCTCTTGTCCTCAAGATGTCCATGACTGCCCTGGAACCTACAGTTCATCTTTCAACTTTATGAACTACATAGAATCCTTTCAATAATCGTCTACTTTCCTGTACCTTTTCATTTTCCTTACACTAGTTTCATTTGAGTTAGTTACTTGCAAATGAGTATATCCTACTCATGTAGTTAGGTGGAATTTAGACAGAGCAATGAGAAGAATCTTAGAATAGAGTACCAAGATTATAGGCAGGGAGACAGGAATGTGGTGTAAGGTTTTCTGGGACAGTAAGAAAATAGGCTCAAGAAAATTTGGTAGTTTAAAAGAAACGTAGTTAAACAACATATTTTACCACAGTGGGGTAGAAGTATGAATTCTTTCAAACTTTTCAGAAGGCAGTTGAAGAGGAGTTACATAAATTTCAACTGCGTATACCATTTGACCCAGACGTTCTATTTTGGGGAATGAATTCTACAGTAATTATCATTTAAGAATAATGTGTTTATTGAAATGTTATTTTGTTATTAAAATGACTAAAAACAGGGCCAGGGATATAGCTCAGTGGCGAATTACCTGCCTGGCAAGCACAAGGTCATGAGTTTGCTCCCCAGTACCAAGTAAATAAGTAAATAAATAAATTGAAAATGACCAAAAACAACAAACTGTACAGAACTTGCTAAATATTCACTTATTGAGGGCTGGGGATTTAGCTCAGTGGTGTAAGCACCTGCCTGGCAAGTGTGAGGTCATGAGTTCAATCCCCAGCACCACCAAAAATAAATAAATAAATAAATAAATA
>PVJX010012887.1:0-49028 GCA_004027295.1 Dolichotis patagonum | reverse complement strand
TAATTGAAGTAATCAAAAGATGAAAATCAAAGACAAGAAGAGAAACATAATGGAGACATGAAAAAACTGCAAGCAGGCTAAGTTATGGTCATTATGCAATCACTTTACTTCAACACTTGGAAGCTAGACAGAAGCCTTAAGAGTACAACACCACAGCATAAAATTAAATATCCTTTCTTTTTCAGCAGATACTTTTCAATCCTCTATTATGGTTTAAATCTACATACACAATGTCCCCCTAAAGTATCACACAATCAGAGGGAGGCTTTTGCAAAGTGATTTGATCATGGGGATGCATTACTTTCCAGTGGATTAACTCACTGACATGTTCCTAACTGACAGTTCTTTCCAGAGGTGGGGCTTAGTAGGAGGAAGTGGGTGTGATATGGAAGGATGTATTCTTGTCCCTCATTCCTTTTGTTTCTGTTTCCTGGCCACCATGTGGTAAACAGCTTTCATTCCCTGTGGCTTTCTGTCATGCTATTTCTATTAGAGTCAGCCAATAATGGACTGAACCCTTTGAAATTGTGAGCAGAAATAAAATTCTCCTCTTTTAGATTGCAAGTATCAAGTATTTTCTTCCAACAACAGGAAAGTGACCAATACATCTTCTGTGTTCTAAGTATTTCTTTTTGGTTTGGTTGGTTTGTTTTCTGAGAAAGGGTCTTGCTATGTAGTTCACATTGGCTTTGTACTCAATATGTGGCCTAGGCTGGCCTTGAACTTGCCTCTGTCTCAGCCTCCTAAGTGCTGGGATTAAAGGTGTGTGCCACCATGCCTGGCTTAATTTTATACTTTATATATTTCTATCTTTTAAAAATATACACTGATAAAGATTTGGTTCTTTAAACTAGAAAAATGTAGAACTGTTTTTTAAAAAGAGGTATTCTACTGTGAGCAGAAATTCTTTGAGAATAATTCTACATTTACATTGGGAGTGTGACTCCAAAAAACGTTCCTAGGTAACATATTGGAATTTTTCATCTTTTAAAAATAAAATACAGAGCAAGGAGGAGCTAAAGATGGCAGATCAGTAAGCAGTAAAATGGAACCTCTCTGGGAGAAATAGTTCATATGCCAGAATAAAGTATCCTGGAGAAGATCAGAGAGGGAGGGTGGGAGGGAGATGGATCCTCTTGACCCAGGAAGAAACTAAAGGGAAGGGAACCAGTCAAACTCGCAGTCACAGTGCTCCCATTGGAACCAGTCAAACGCGCGGTCATGGTGCTCTCGGAGCTGCTTGGATTCACAGTTGCGGCGCTCTTGCCGCCGGAGCCACTGTCGCGCTGAACTTGGGGGTTGGCGAGCCCAACAGAGAACAGAGCCAGCATGAAGACCTGCACTAACCCGAAGTGAGTGCTCAGAATTTGACCCTCCCGCGGGAAAGGGGTGACCGACTGGACAACATAATAGTATTCGGCAGGACGGGCCTGAACAAGGAGCGGCAGTGACTTTAGTTGGTTTCTCCCTGCCCAGAGCATGTTGGTGGGATCTGTTTGGGCTGGGTCATGCCCTTGGCTGGGACCCAATAGCCAGGGATGAAACTGTCCCCGAAGTTGCCCTGAACCAGTTCTGTCTGCACAGCACACACTAACATGGTGAAACCCCTGCTGGTTGACTGGCTCAGAGGAGAGGGGCCAGCCTACACCACCCCTACTTGCACGTCAGTGACTAACAGCAAACTGGATAGGGCAGAAATCCCTAGCCAGCATGTTTCAGAAGAACCATAACCAACAAGGAAAGGGGCTGGGACCTCCACCATACACCTGTATGGAAGAAACCAAAAACATGACAAGAGAAAGAAATAAGAAAAAGCCCCCAGCTCCGACCCATGGCAGGGAGAGGTAAATACAGAAGAGACTGAAGGCAGCAAACATGCAATATAGGACACAGCATCAGCTGACATGAAGAAATATCTCCATGACACTACAGATGAACTCAAAACTGAAATATTAATACAAGTTAAGCAAATATAAGAAGATTAATAAAAGAAATGCTAAGCACATCTCAAGAAGACACAGACAGAAGAATGGAGGAACACAAAAAAGAAGAGAAATGTTCAATGAAGAATATAAAAAAAACCTAGAATACATGAAACAGATTCAAAGAGATTACCAGGAAATTAAAAAACTCCACTGAAAGCTGGCAAAATTTCCTGAAAGAAACTAGAGATAGATTAACAAAACTTAAAGATAGCTTTGCAATATGTGATCGCAAAAGGAAAGATCTCTTAAAAATAACAGGGAAACAGGCAGTAACAATACAAAGACTAGAAGATGACAAGAGGATCTATAATTTAAGAATAAAACATGTGAGTGAAAAAGCAGGGGTAAACACAAAGGAAATACAAAGGCTATTCACAGAAATAATTAAGAAAAACTTCCCAAGCACAGAAAGAGGAAATGATGTTCAGATGTATGAGGCATACAGTACTCCAGCCACCTGCAACCAAAACAGAGCTATAGCCAGACATATAATAATCAAGATCCCAGAAATTCATCACAAGAACAGAGTATTAAAAGCCATCAGAGAAAAGAAAAAGATCACTTGTAAAGGAAAACCCATCAAAATCACGACAGACTTCTCAACACAAACCATCAAATCAAGAAGACCTTGGAGCGAAGTAATTCAAGCCCTGAAAAAAAATAACCTCCAACCCAGATTGATGTACTTTGCAAAACTGTCTCTCAAAATTAATGGAGAAACAAGATGCTTCCATGACAAAGAGGAACTAGGGGGAATTGATGACCATCAATACAACCCTACAAAAAATACTGAAGGACATTCTAGAGAGAGAGGAAAAAAACCACCAGGATTTCAGGAGCAGTGGCAGAGAGGCCTCAATGAATGGGGAGACAGTGGAATGAAGGAGAAAAGTAGACAACCAATGGTAGAAAAATAGCATAGCAGAAATGAGGCAGACAAGGTTGGCTATAATCTCTAACATAGATGGCCTTAATACACTTAAAAAAAAAAAAGAAACAGGCAGAGTAGATCAGGAGATAGGGTCCATTGAGATGCTCTTTATAGGAACCTGAAAGAGGGTTTATGGACCGAAAGTCAAATGTGAGAAAACAATGCTCTATGTGACAGGGAATCAGAGAGAAATAGCACCTACAGATAGGTTGGAAAGACATGATACTTTTGTGCAGTAGAGAACTACTGAGCTATAACAAAGGAAAACCTTGAGGCTTTTGTAGGTAAGGGAATACAACTTGACAGCAAGTCCAGGAGTGAGAAGGTTTAGAACCACTTAAGTAAATAGCAGGTTGCCCCCCAAATCTAAAAACTAAAGGAGTTAGTGGGACCCAAAATGTACAATGCCCCCTGTGAAAGGGAAAGGGGAGGAATTGTCTAAAAAAGGAAGGCAGAGGACACTACTAATAGTGTATCAGGATTTAAAATCCACATTATTGTCACTGCTCTGTTTAGTTTGATTATATTGTGTTCTAGTTTGTCTACTTGTACTAGATTTGAGGTAACAGACAGCTATCCCCAAAATAGCAGGATATATTATGGTAACCATCCTTAATTTCCTATTAACTTCATCTGAAACCCTGTATAATTTACACTGTCTTATTATGACTGATCTTATTTGAATCTGGTTTGTTAGATTGCTGTTTTGTCTTGACTGATTTTATTTGAATCTGTTATAATTGATAGTATCAAGTCTGAGAGTATAGGCAACTACTCCGAAGATGACAAGATTCACTAAGGATACCCACTCTGGTTTGACTATTACCTGCTTTTGAAGTCTTATAAAGTCACAAATGTTTTGTGTTTATTAATATTGTTATTATGTACTGCTATATTCAATTATACTATGCCTGATGATATAGACAATTCTATTGAAGATAACAAGAGACATCATAGTAACCATTGTAGATCACCTTGTATTGTGGTTTTTTTGTTTTTTGTTTTTTTGGTACCGGGGATTGAACTCACAACGTTGCGCTTGCCAGACAGGCGCTTAGGCCACTGAGCTAAATCCCTGGCCCCTTGGATTGTGGTTTTATATGACTTTTTCATTTCATGTTTTTCTAAGAATTTGTTTTGGTTTGTCTTCCTTTGTTTTGTTTTTCCCTCTAATACAGAAAGGATAGATATACATGTAGAGACTCATGCATGCGTAGAACTTATAAACAGTTTTTGAGAACTCATTATATAATACATGATGAAATGAACAACTACTTTGAAGAAAAAGAGACACTACGGTACCCAGTGCTGATTCTGTAGCGTCATGATGTGAAATTGAGAAATAGTATTATTCTTTGTTCAGAGTGATTTTAGTCTATTTTGTTTTGTTTAATTTCAACATACGTGAAGGTATGGACAGCTATATTGAAGAGAATGAGAGACACTATGACAGCCATTGTTGACTTCCTTATTGTCTGGTCTTGAAGACCTAAAATGTCTTCATCATCTTATTTGGATCAGTTTTATACTATGTTGTGTTGTATGAATTCATTGTTTGTGAAGATATGGACAACTGTTTGGAAGAAAACGAGACAATATGATAGATAGTGAAGATCTCTGGTTGTCTTGCTTTGAAATATGTGTCTCTTACATTGCTTTCTTATGTTTTGTTTTGTTTTGTTCTGTTTTGTTAATTTTACCCTCTTTAAAATAAAATTTAAAAAAAAATAAAATATATCAAAAGATAGCCTCAGAAGCATATGCTTACCAGCTTTGCCTTTTCCTGGATTTATGCTGCTCTCTGTCCAAGGCTGAGACTCAGTAAGAAGGTGGCTCTGGGACTCTCTCAATGGCTTTGCAGGAAATTGATGGTTTTCAGGACTGATAAATAATAATTATCATCACAAGTTAATTCTTGGTAGCATTGTTAAATATTTTTCAAAGTATGGAACTGAAATCACTGGAAATTATAGATTACAAGGTGATTACAGAAAGTACCCAAGATAATATGGAGACTATAAGAAGAAAACATTAAATAATACTGACTCACAATGAGATAAATATTCTATTTTCAGCCTCTTTAAGATGATAATCTCTAACTTTCAAAAATTCCCATTCCAAATACGGAGAAGAAGCCTCAGCCTAAGATGGTAGTAGATAAGAAACTCTAGTTATAACTTAATAACATTATTTTATCATCAATTTTATATTTTAAGTTATATTCTCTTTATGGCAAATTATACTAGTTTCTCATTTATGACAGTGATATCAAATTTTGTTTAAAGAACTTTAAATGCCAATTTAAAGAACTATATTAAAAAATTATTAAAAAAGTAAGTGATATGAAGATATGGGAAGATATATAGGTCACACTCAGAAGACGTATCTGAAGAAAACTGAACAGATGTTTTTATTTTTATTTATTTGTTTGTTTTTTGGTGCCGGGGATTGAAATCATGGCCTTGTGCTTGCCAGGCAGGCACTTATGCCAATGAGCTAAATCCCTGGCCCTGGTCTAGTGTTTTTAAAGTGGCCTAACTGATCTTGAACAAATAATTCTCTGTCTCCTTGCATAAATCGAACAATAAATTGAGACATTATCTTGTAGGAATGGTGTAAATATCTGACATCCATTTTTATAAACCGTGTTTAATTTTGGGAGTAAGTCTTGAAAAAATTATCTTTAAAATTTAAGTTTTAATGTTTAGGTAGACCTGCCACATTGCAATATATTGGATGGTATAGAAAAATATAAATAAAATAATATTTCACTTAGGAAAAAATCATGGAAACTAGTAGTGAAATTTTAGAACACTCTGAAATAGTAATTATAATAATATTCAAAAGAAAAAACCACTTAAAATTCTTCTAAAATAATTCTATGTATTGTATAAGGAGAAGCTTTTGCTCCTTAATAATTATCTTATATCTGAACATTTAGAATGTTTTAATTTTTTGCAGCTTTAACAGCTCCTTATTAAAATTTTGGAGGTAAATATTGAAAAAAAGGAGCACAATGCCACACACTTGTGCCCATTTGTGCAAAAAACAAAAACAAAACACAAACAAAAAAAAAACCCCAAAAATGGCAAAGCCAACAAGATAAAAATGAAAAACTCTTTAATTTTACTTTAACTCTTATTATTTCTCAAGAGAAGGACAGAAACAGGTACTGAATACTACCTATGTCTTGGCTTAGGGGCTCCCTGCACATCTCCTGCTAACAGGACTACAAATAGCAAAGATCCATTCTTTCAACAATATTTATTGAGAATTGATACCAACAAACACTTTGTTCTCATGGAAATTTCATTGTAATTGAGGCAAAATAACACATTAAATATATAACAAGTCAGGAGACAATAAGGTCTGTAACGATGAGGGGAAAAGAGCATGAAGAGAAGGTCTGTCAGGCCACTGCTTTGCACAGTTATCAAAAATTGCCTCTAGTGTGACGTTACACTTAGGCAGTAAGGGAATGAAGGGAAGACAGGACCATTCAGATATCTGGTGAAAGAACTGTTAGGAAGAGGAATGACAACTGTAAGATACCTGGAAAAAGAACTGTTCGAAACGGGCAACTTGCAACTAAAAAGTCACTAAATAAGGAACATGCTTGTTGTACTTGAGAAACTGTAAGTTTGTATGACTGAGGATTACAAATGACAAAAAAGTGCGAAGCAATGAGGTGTGTCAGGTCTAATCACACAGGGTCTTGTAAACTGTGGTGATGACATACCTCAGCCTTCTAAAATCTACAGATAAGATGGGAAACCTCTGCAAAGTCTGAGCAGCAGAGTGACACAATTCTAGTTCATTCTTAGTGGAGAAAACCAGAGGTGGTAAGAGCAGTTAGGAAACTGCCGAAATTACCTCTGTGAGAAGTGATGATGGCTTAGATGAGGAAGGCACCATAGAGGTAGAAAGAAGGTAATCAGCTAACAGCTGCATTTTGAGGGGTGATCTAATAGGAATTACAGGTGTAATAAATATAGTACAAGGTAACTTACAGAGGAAACTGGAATAATGCTACTGTTTCTGTTTCTATCTTGGACAACAGAGGCCACTAATATTGATACATGGACAAGTGGAGGAGAATCAGGTTTGTATGTGTATATAAATGGCTGGCAATTGAATTCCAAGTTCTGCTTTGATCCTGTTCAGCTGGAGATGATTAAAAAATGTTTCATTAGTACATGTTTGTTTGCAGTGCATAATAATTACATTCATTGTGGGGAGTTGGTAATGCACATATCTTAAATTTTTTTATTTTCCCTTGTCCCCCTTCCTTTCTCCCTCCATCTCAAGACACCCTGCCCTTTTGCAAAAGATTCACGGATAGGACTTCTGTATGCTTAGGTGGGTATGTAAGTAGACTGGCAGCGACAGACAGCTGTGAAGTACTGACAGCAAGACTAGCCACAGAAATTTTGAAACAATTATAGAATTTTGTAGCAGCAAGAGACTTTAGCTATCAAAACCTAATCTCAACATTTAAAGGAAAGAGAAGAGAGAACTAGAAAGCCATCTGACTTCTTTAAGATCACCTAGCTAGGTAAAAGTGTCAGAACTAAGTTTTCCCCAAACCCCAATGCATTCCATGATGAAAGGAGTGGTGTGATCTCTGAAATCTACAAGTTAGTAAACTAAAAAACCATTTTACAAGAAATATTATTGTAAATTACTACTAAATTTTACAAAAGCTTAAAAACATATCTTAAATAATTTATTAGACCCAGATTTTTTTCTGCATTGGAAGTATAATGAAATATATTAACAATTATCTTTGTGGAAATTCAAGCTAAAACTCATACAGCACGGCTCAGTAAAAAACCATGATGCCTTTGAACATCTCTGTGAAATACATCAGAATGGGCTCTTCACTAACTGGGAGAGTCTTCCCTGTACCCAGCTGACTCTCACAATGGAATGGCAAATAGGTTGTACCTCTTTGGACAATTTAAAATGATTCTGGAATGGTTGCAGGAAAAATGCCTTGCAAAGGATTCTTTGCTCACTCCAGGCTCCAGAGAGAAAAAAAGTACTATGATCAATAAGAAACGTTTGGTGGACAAGAGAAGGATGGGGAAGGGTCCTGTGTATGAGATATTGTAGCAACTAAGAAAATCTCTAGAATTTAATAAAGAATGATACTATAGTTTTGTTTTTCTTACTTTCATTTAAAAATTAGAAGTAGGATCATACTCAAACACATCTGTTGTAGAGATGTAAAATCCATTGAAAATTCATATACAGTGTTCTAAAAGTTTAAGCAATTGTGCCTTTTCCCAGTTAGTAACAAGGTCAGAGTTAAATTTCAGATTTTTGGTTCCATTTTAAGATAGAGTAGAATTTAAAAGAAAGCTTAAATGTGGAACAAAAATCTCTACACAATGAATCTCCAAGATCCCTTTCTCTTCTGTCTACACACACACACACACACACACACACACACACACACACACACACAAATAATGTCTCAGAGATGTTCAGAAGTTCCTGAAGAGCACAAAGGACACAGTGCACAATGATAATGGAGCTGCCAACAGGTGTGTGGGGCCCATTTGATCTCCAAAAGCCTGAACCAAGAAGATTTTCTGATCTTTTCAAAAATTGCCAGAAAGAAAAAGACACAGAGACCAAAGGAGAATTTTACTTTGACTGCTCACTGCAGCAGTGGGGAGCTAATTTTGACTTACACTGTTTTAAATGCCACATTAAAAGATCATACTGTATTTCAATCAAATAAAATATACAGAGACTTGACTCCTATTTACCCACCACCTAGACCAGCAGTGGCTAATCTATCACTTTTTTTTTTTAAGACAAAAGATACTAATGTATGAGTTGTTCTTTTTTAAACTAAAATTTAGTATTCAGGTTTAAGAGCAGCAAAAGATATTAATGGATGAGTTGTTTTTTCTAAACTAAAATGTCAGAATTCAGGCTTAACTGCAGCAAAAGATATTAAAAGATGAGTTGTTTTTTTCTAAACTAAAACCTCAGTATTCAGGCTTAATTGTAGTATTGGCACTTCACAATAAGTAGGTGGATTTTGGGTTGCAGTTTGGGCTTTTGTCTCTAAAAGGTTTGCCCTCACTGTCCTAGACTAACCACAGATTTTAAGACTAACTGAAAGTCACTGTTTACCCCTGCCCCTCCCTTACTCTAAGTGGAAACCATGGTAGTAAAGCATATCATGTTCTTACATTTTTCCCCTCCAAAGGAACATATACCCAAAAGACACAATAGGATAAAATGCAATATTTGAAAATAAAACAACAGGGGCTGGGGATATAGCTCAGTGACATAGAGCCTGCCTGGCAAGCACAGGTCCTGAGTTTGATTTCTGGTAACCCCCCAAATAAATAAATAAATAAATAAATAAATAAATAACACAACAGAAAAGCTCGTGGGATTACTTTTTAGCTGTGGAATTCAGTCCTGCAGGAGTAGCTGGTTGCTCAGGATCCTGGTTGACAAGGCAAGTTGGAAAGGAGCAGCCATCGCCTAGACTAATCAAAACAAAGACAGTTGAACTGTGCAAAAGACAACAGAGCGAAAGCCTAAGAGAAGAAGGGAAAACAGGCAGATCACACACTGGCTTCAAAGCACTGTTTAGGGTGACAACGAGTTAAATGATTTTCATGATATGATAGGAAATCAAAGATGTACTTTAAAATTAGAAATTATAATGCAGAACTGTAGACCTATGGAGCAAGAGATGTTTCCTGAAATTGTCTTTTTTTTTTTTTGAAGTACTATAGTTTAAAACCTAAAAACTTTAATAGCAAAATACCTTGAAAAAATGGGTAGCAACCAATACTTCTTCTCATCACCAAAAACTTGTCGCATGTTTTTACTGAAACCCAAGCTGAATCCATTCTTATCAGTTCCATGTCGAAATACTGGACTTCTGAATGCCTCTAAGAAAAAATGATAAAGCGATCATGTGAATAAAGTACCTATCTACTAACTAATACTTAGAAATATGTGGTGTGGTAGAAAATGAATGTTTACAATTTTCATGACAGTAAAAGACACACTGTCATTAATCTCCTGCAAAATACTTCCCCTAATTTCAAACACAAATTCAATCATGCTGACCACTTTCTGAAGCAATTCTGGAAGTCCTCTTGTGTGAGTGTCTTAAGTTGCACTGTCATGACTGCCTCAATGCCCTGAATCAATTCAAAACATTTATCATTTGTTTTGACTTTGGAGAAGCAGTGTAAGTTGCATGGTGCTGAGCCTCTGTCAGATGGGTAAGAATACACCATGCTTTCAGGAGCCCTCTTTTCCACTGGATGGCACTTGACAGCAGCATTCACTCTATTTTTTTTTTTTTTAATCACACCTTGTGAAGACACTCGAAAGTGAATTTCCAGGACTGTTTCAGCAATAGCAAGAATTATGGGATAACTGTGTTTGCAATAAGAGGACTATTTTGAAGGGGATTAGTGTGTCTTTTAATATAATAGTTTTAAAAAATTTAAACATACATCATATGTTTTGATCAGTCCTTGTATAAGATCATATTATCTGTGGATAGGGATAGTTTTACTTCTTTGTTTTGGGTGCCTCGATTTCTTTCTGTTGACTAATTAGACTTGTTTGAACTTGTAGTAGAATCCTGAACAGCAGTAAAGGAGGGTACCTTGTGCTCTTAATATTAGAGGAAAGCTTCCAGTTTTTTGATATTGAATATGATGTTAGCTGAAGTTTTTTCACAATGCCATTTATCAGGCTGAGGAGATTCCCTTCCACTCTTCATTTGCTATGGCCATGTGTTTTCTTAAGCAGGAAAGGGTGTTTGCTTTTGTTAAATACTTGTTTCTGTCTTGAGCATGATCATGTGTTTTCTCCTTCATTCTATTAATGCATTATACTATCACTGATTGATTTTTAGGCATCAGGGCTGGGGATATAGCTCAGTGGCACAAGCACATGCCTGGCAAACACAAGGTTGTGAGTTTGATTCTCAGTACCAAAAACAAACAAAAAATAATATAGTGATTTTTAGGCATCAAACCACCTTGTAGTCCTAGGATAATTCCCATTTGATCACAGGGTATAATCCACTAAATATTCTGATTAATTTGGTGTGCTACTGTTTTTGTTAGGGACTGTTGCATCTATACTCATAAGGGATGCTGGTCTGTTGTTTTCTTGTAAGGTCTTTGGCTTTTGCATCAAGATAATACTTGTGTCATAAAATGAATTAGGAAGTATTGCATTCTGTTCTAAATTTTGGCAAAATTTGAGAAGAGTTTGGGTTAATGACTTAAGTATTTGGTAGACTTCAACAGTGAAATATTGTATCCTGGGCTTTTATTTGTTCTGAGGTTTTTGATTACTAATTCAGTATCTTTACTTGTTACATATCTGTGATTTTCTATTTTTTCTTGAGTTGGTTTGGTGGTTTGTTTCTAGCAATTTGTCTATTTCATTTAGTCTACCTAATTTTTGGATTAAGTGGTACCTCAGTTCATGAATGCTTTTGTTTACAAACAGTTTGATTCACAAACAAAAGCATTTGGCAAAATGTGGTTTTTGTTCGCAAACTCTACATTTGGTGACAAATACAACCATGGCCATCTTTCCCACACAAATGCAAACATAGTCATCTTTTTCAAAATTGCAGAAAATATTAAGTTCGTGAATCAAGGTACCACTGTACCACAGTTTTCTCTTAAAATCCTTTTTATTTCTGTAAAGTCAGTAGTAATGTCCCCATTTTAATTTGTGATTTATGTAGTGAAGCTATACGTTCTTTTTCTTGCTTTGTCAAATTTTCTAATATCTTTAATTACTCATTTCATTGATTTTCTATAGTATTTTTACTCTTTATTTCTATTATCTCCTATCTTTATTGTTTCCTTCCTTGGGTGGCTTTGGTTTTACTTTGGTCTTATTTTTCTGGTTCTGTAACTTGTAAATTATTGATTGAGATATTTCTTCTTTTTTAAATATGGGCATTTACAACCACACAATTCCTTCTGAGCCACTTTTGCTGCCTCCCATCACTGCAGAGCTTTTGAAGATACTGTTTCCTCCGCCTAAAAGGGTCTGGCTTTTTCCATGGCTGACTTCTTAGGCTAAGATCTTGTTGTTGAGGTGAGCTCTTCTCTGGAAACACATTCTAAACAGGGACCTTTTATTATCCCCACCCTTTTACTCACACTTCAGCATTCTCAGTTTCACTCAAAGTACTCTGCATTTCATATTTTTATGTTTTTAAAATTAGTTTTTGTGCCCCTCAATAGACTGTTTTGCCCTTCCCAACCATTGTACATATGTAATCCTTTGCACACAACAATGACCAATAAATATATGGAATGTAGGAATTTACATGTGTTTAAATGACAGTCCACAATAAAACACAGGTAATCACAATAATTTTTACCACTTCAGGGCAGGCTAATATTTAATCATAGGGCAACTATCATCAAATACCTGTGTATGTGTTTTGAGTTCTATCAACTACAATAATTGGATACTCACCTAATGTAGATTTATTTTTGCTGACTAGCCAACAATGATAGCCAAACAGAGAAGACAAGCTGACAGAAAACATAGCTGCAGCAAAGAATAGAAACATAATATGGAACTTGGCTTGAGTATCAGGTAGGCCATTCTATAAAGAAAGGAAGAAAATAAAATGCTTCGTCAAAGGGATAAGTATTCCCCTACTTTAAAAGTAAATTATTAAGTTCTTTTGGCTAAAATTTTTTGTTAAATGTAGATATGGAAAACAGATACACAATTTCATGTTAAAACATTATATATATATATATATATATATATATATATATATATATATATAAATTAATTGTATACTGGGATAAGAAAATATAACTGAAAAGGATTAAAATTCAGGATATTATATCTTATGTAACTAAATTATAGAAAAATTATATTTGCTTAGTATAAAATGTAACAGTAGGAGACAAGATAAAAGGAACTATAAACTTGCTTAGTATAAAATGTAACAGTAGGAGACAAGATAAAAGGAACTATAAAAGGTAGTTTTAAATTTACTACTTGCACATGTTTTGCTAACATACTTAAGATTCACAAATGTTTAGTTTTATTATAATTTCACACATTGAAAGTTAAGCGGCCTAATTTAGTTGCTATTCTGTTTTATATTACTACAGACAACAGCATCAGCTAAAAGAACACATACAGCAACACAGCCACAATAATACTTCGAACTCTTTTAAATGAGAGTATCAAGGAAAAGACCAACATTACTGTGTAGTGAATAACACCTGTTTAAGGTAAATTTTGCAGTATCTATGAGCAAAAACAGACCACTTCAAAGCACACATGAGCCTTGCTGTTTGTCCAGGGAGACCTGGGTTGCAGGATTTGGGACTACGGACCCCTAGTGAAGCACTAGACCTACCAGGGAGAAGCCACATCTGATAGAAAGTCATGGTGTTTCAATTCCCGTCCCTATCAGACAGACATAGGACACAAGATCTCACTGGTAGCTTTTGGTAACAGGTGTACATGATGGAAACTCTGGTTACTAATTTTCAAATATATTTATGGTTTGGAATGAAAACCACCCACAGGAATGAGGTGCAGTAAAATAATATTCTCCATATATTCATGAGGGATCACTTTTCAAGCTGGAAGCTGGCAGTATCTCTGAATCCTCGGCCCATAGCCATTCATGTGTGTATTCCTAGTGGTTAGCAATGTGACTGACACAAAGTAAACATTTGATAACTCTTTGGAGTCAAATTTAACTCAAATCTTACACAAATAATCTAGCAATTTGGTCTTACCATAATTAGAGATAATTCAATGAAAATGAGGAAGCAATCTTGGCAAAGGACAAATGGCTTTTTAACCATAATTTGGTGTTTTCAAGGTCTCTCACAAGTCATTTAAAATACTCTATTTTAATATTGCTTTGCCTTTATATAAAAATACAGTGCAGAAAACATTTGAGTATCTAAAGCCTAATAAAGCAATGTCTAATAAAAATTCAGGACATCAATAGGTTTTAACATAATCCTACACATGAAAACACTTTTTTTAAATATTGAAAAAAAAATCTGTGTATGTAGTCAGTTCTCATTATTTGCAGTAGTTATGTTCTACAAGTTTGCCATAAACACTGAATTTGTGAATACTGAACCACTGTTTCTAGGGAAGATCCAGGGTTAGGTCCTGCAAGTATCTTGTCATATCTTGATCAACTGATCAACTCACAACCCTGTTTTAGTATGGCTTTGTGTTCAAGGGTGCCTTATTTAATGTATGGCGTTGGTTCATTAACATGGAACTCATGGCCAGGCACTATAACTCATGTCTGAATGAAGCTTCCTTATCACATGTATTTCCTCCATCTGACACATCAGTCTTTTTTAGAAACACGAGAGAGCATGATGTCTGCAGACAATTTTCAACAACAAAATGAACAAAAAAGGCACCAAATAGACTGTGAAGAGCGTATAGCAGCTAAAACAAGAAGGCAAAGCCCTGCCTTATTTTAACTCAATCTGGGATGCACACCTAAAGCACTCAATTGTTTTGCCAGTCAGATGTCCACAGGCCATCATCAGCCCTGGGATTATATCTCTTTGTATTGATTTGGAGGCTACTGATAAGTTTGAAGATGGTACATACACAGACACAAAATCTGCAACTCATGAGGACTGACTACATAAATCAGCTCAGTTCTATAAAGTCAGTGTCTGAAATAATTCACTAATGAAAATCTGTAGCATATATTTTTGTACACTTAACAAAAGTCACTAAAGTAATGACTTACTGTCCAGAATTTGATAAAATACTGTAAATCCGTAGCAGCAATAAAAAGGCAATACAGCAGAGAATAAGCCAAGAAAAGGAGGAAGAATTTGTAATTTGAAAATCCAACACAATTGTTCACCCTGCCAACAAAACAAAAATAGTCTTAATAAGTTATATATACTTAGCATAGGTATAAATACACTCAAGCGTAACATAGTGTTTAATTTTCTCTCATTTTAAAAATGCTAGCATTTTTAAAAATGTAAGTCGTAAAAGTTATACATGTAAACAATAAAAAATAAATTTCACTGAAGTAACTTCTATTTTAGATGTTCAAAATATGATACATAGTTTTGTGTAATCAACTGTAATTAATGTAACTACATTTCATGTCCCGTTATAAAAGTAAGCAGATGCCTAAAAGCACAGACTTTGTGAGTCAGGCAGATTAGAGGAATTCACTAAGTCCTTCCTGTATGTTATCTTTGGGTTCAATTTCCAGCTATCATTAAATTAAAATATATTAAGTTTCTCCAAATTCGATGAACCACCTTCACATTCTTCTTGTGGGTCATTACTGCAAACTGTCAAAGCATATTAAGTGGGAGGTTTCAGAAAAGAAATAGGACTAGAAGCCAGAAGACAAGAGTTATAATGCACATTTGACGCTAGATAATTATGTGGCCCCAGACACTAGATAACTATGCGGCAGTCTCTTAGAATTTTGTTTTCTTTAACTGTAAAATAAGCACTTTGAGATGGTTTCTGAAATTCAGCTCCATATTCTATGACACCGAATATGAGAATTTATAAATCCTAATTCTAAAAATCATTATATGGTGGGTAGGATGGTGAAATTTCTACTATCATATCAATTAATAAAAATATAAAAACAACTCATTTTATGGTCACTCTCAAAATTTTTTCCTTTTTACAAAGACAAGGGTATTACTATCTGGCCCTGCATACATATGACGCAGTACCACTGTGGAATGGGCTGATACAGCCACTGACCGAATTAGCAGGTTGTTAACTGGTATAACGAAGCTACTGCATATAATATACACATACTACTTACTCTCCTCAAATGTCCTATCCCCACTCTAATGCTGGTAAAATAACCTCTCTGGATTTTGGTAATGAAACATTTTTCTTCTAGGTTTTAAAAATAAAACCATGTCTGTATGAAAAAAATGTTTACATTTTTTGCCTCAAAAATTACAAAGGGATGGGCTGGGGATATAGCTCAGTGCTAGGCATGACCTGCCTGGCAAATGCAAAGTCATGAATTCAATTCCCAATACCAAAGAAAGAAAGAAAGAAAGAGAACAAGGCGGAGGAGGAAGAGAAGGAGAAGGAGAAAGAAGAGAAGGAGAAGAGGAAAACTAAAACATCACAAAGGTAACAGTCTTAGATTTAGTAATTTTTGTATATAAAGGTCTTGGTTATAGAAAAAGAATTCATAAAGATGCCAAAAATCATGGGTGTACATTGTATGAAAATAGATGTATTAGCAGCTCTGGAAGTTCCAGGGACAACGCAAGCCATTTGCTGAGACTGCTTCTCATAGCACTGGAATGAAATAATGGCAAGAAATATTGGAAATAATATGAGTCTAGTCTAATTGTGATCTGGCTTGCTGTCTTTGGTTATCTGTGTAGTTTCAAGAAGAAAGAATGGGTATATGAAGGTGCTAAAAGACTAAACAATTAGGAGTAAACAAAGACTGTTGTGGACGGGAAAATTGAAATGGATAATGCAGAGTGCTTCTGTTCCTACAAAAATATAAGAAGCAGATTTTGTTTCAAATGATGATGTTTCAAATGATAATTTGCTTTACTGGTATATGAAACATAGTACAAAGTCAGTAAATAAAGATCAAATATTTTAGTTTGACACGTATATAGAAAGAGTTTTGACATGTGTATTACCAGAGGAAATAGAGTAGTTTTACTTATTTTGAGCACTACCTCATACTCTTCACAAAAGACAGCTTTTTGGTTAGACTTTTAGTGGCCTACTACTTTGTCAATTTGAGAAAGATGAAAACTCATCTTAAATCTAAGCTTCCTCCATCTGGCAAAGGAATGACTTCACATCAAGAAACAAGACACATTCAAGGTAAAGACCCTCTGCATGTTGTTTTCAGTATAGAGCCCAGCTGTTGACTCTGTTTCAGGCCAATTGCTTCCTGAGTCTACGCTAGGAGAACAAAGTAACACATTGGGAAAGTGTGCCCTTTCAAACACTGGCTGTGTGATTCTGAGCCCACAGTTCTTCTGAGACTTCCCTCTTCTCTAAATAGGACAAATCGTTTCTATTTCTCCTGTTCTTTTTATTTTTCTAAGGATGAAAAGGATGTTTGCTCTCTAGAATACAGTAGGCACAATAAATTAAAGCTAAGATTATTTAGTCATATGTATTACTTAATTTTGGCAAGCATGGGAAAAGTATCATTGACATGATTAATTAAAAATTAAAAGTTTACTGTAAAAAGGAAACACTTTTCCAATAGAAAGCCCCATGAAGCAAATACTACAGAAACACTTTAAAGTAACAAGTGTAAGATTAGTTCCCCTAAATCCTGATGTATAATTTTAACTAACCAAAGCAGTTATGCTGAGACCACTGAAAAAAAACCCAGAAACACTTTTTTAACCTCATATTTCAAATGCTCAAAGTTGACAGGGACTAAAGGTCACAACTAGATAGAAAATGGCAGCCTCATGGGACTGTCCTAACGTTCATTCGTCAAGTACATTCACCTAATAGCTGCAAAAATACTTATGTGTTAACATGGAAACAATTAGGATACACTAAATGAAAGAAGTGACTCATAAACCATATTCGGTCTACAGTGTAGTCACTTGTGTTTAAAAAGAGAAAGGACACACACACACACACACACACACACGCACAAACACACACACATTTAGACCTGAGGAGTGACTGTGACGAGCGCAGCACTGGTTCTCTGTAAGTGGGGGGGGAAAGGGGGACTGTGGGCAAGAAAAACAAGTTGATTTAGGATTTAGAGCCACAAGTATGTGTTGTGTATAAATCTGCGGGTGCCCTCTTGGGTACAGGACCCAGGGCCTCATGCATGCTAAGCCTAAATGCACGACCTCAGAGCTATACCTCCAGCTCCATACATGTTTTAACTTAAAATTTCAATTTGAATTTTTTAAAAAAGTAGCTGGTCCATTCAACTGTCTGTTACCAGCAGAATATTAGGCCCCTGGCATAAAACCCTTCATATATTAACATGGTTACATAAATTAACACTTCCCTTCAGGAAGTGGCCCGAGTTGAGACAGTGGTGGGGCTGGGGTTACAGCATGGGAAATGACTGTGCAGTAAGCAATCAGTTCATTAAACTTCTCCCACACTGTCACTAACAGGTAAGTGCAATACAGTATGTAGGTATGCCATATAGGTATTTTTAAAAACTCTGGAGTCTTATATATACCTGTTTTCCTTTACTTATTTAATAGGATCTGTCAAAATCTGAAAGACTGTCAAATTATCCTATAAGTTTCTTAACTGGTTTAGAGAGATTGCTTGTAACAGTGAGTATAACAAGTACATGAAGTTTTATAGGTATGCATTGGTTTGGAATACTGATTAATCCACTTCTCCCTTCCTTATCCTTTATTAAACTGTAAAAAAATTGAAGTCAACCATATGCCACTTATGATTTTACCACTATTAAACATTAAATAATAAATATATGGAGTCCACAGCAATCTAGAATAGAGTATGTTTAATCTGAGTTCCTCAAAGCAGACCTCTAGACCAGAACTTTGATAGAGTTTGACACAAGGGGAAGGGTGGGGATATAGTTCAGTGGGAGAGTGTGTCCCTAACATGCATGAGACCTGGGCTAGATTCACCAAAAATTAAAAAATAAAAATTTATAAAATGAAAAAAAGGTGAAATACCACTAAAGTATGTGTTACTAGCTAGCCCCTTGCTGTTTGAGGGGCTTGAGAAGTATTAATGCCTTGGCATCTCTGGAATGCCCAGCTTCTGAGCTGAACGGACTACCCAGGTAGAAGAGGTCCGTCAGATGGAGAAGCAAAGAACCACAGATGTATAAACAAGGGGGTGGAGTGAACTCACAGGTGGGTCACGAGATCTTTCCAAGGGGATATAAAGAGGACTAAGAAAACATAATTGAAGATACAGATGGGAACACCTGCTGAGAGAAAGAATGAAGAGTAAACGAATGAATGCAAATGTAAATCAGTACACAGGAAATTTATTTATAGAGATCTTTCTTTAAGAAGAACATCACTCTTAGAGGAGTTGACTAGTCTTAACACTTCAAAAGGGGAAATCTAGGTGAAGGAAAAGAAGAGGTATACAGGTGAGAAATCTAAAATACTGTAAACTCTACAGTTTTCTACTGTTCCTGCTGAGAGACCCATTCCCTACACAAATTTCCAACTATGTCTAGTGTAGATTTGTAGAGATACATAACTTTCCTGTAGTGCCATCACTGAAAGAACACGACATTTCTAGAATAAATATGATTAATATTCAAACCAACCTGAATGGCCATCTTAGCATGGCTGTGAGAAGTGTGTATATTGAGATGAAAAGTTATAGGGAAAAGAAGGAAAATCTGCCGTATTAATTAGATCACTCCAACAGTCTTCTATTAAGTTACCTAATCTGATTTAGAAGTACTTGAAAACATTGATTAATTCTAAGTGGGAAGTCATGTTTAAATATATCTGTGTATTTATGTATTTGCTATTCTATTCCCAAAGGTGTTGTCATTTAATTTAAAGTAAATGGTTAAACCTTTAGTTGATTTATTTATTTATTTTTGCTTTTTTTGTACCAGGGATCAAACTCACGACCAAGTACTTGGAAGGCAGTCACTTATGCCGCTGAGCTAAATCCCTGGCCCACCTTTAGTTGATTTAATTCCTTATTAGAAAAGTCTACTGAGGTATTACTATGTATAGTTAATGGATAAATTTTTGTCTACATTTCTTGAGAATATTTTAGTATCTGTGTTTATGTATCTATATATATATATATATATATATATATATATATATATATATATATATATAAAGTAAAACCATTTGTTTTGAGCAAACAGTAAAATTAACTTTTATATTGTTAACCTGTTGGCTGGTCATTCTGAGTTAATTAAATAAAAATTAAAGTAAAGCTGAAAGCATTTCCTACATCAACTAAAATCATTTATACATATAGAATTGATTCAATTTCTAAGAATTTCAGCCATACTCACCATGGGCAATGATGATCCATCTTCAAAATACATCTAAAAGCAAAACATAAAACTCAATAACCCACAAAATTTAATTTCATTAAATTATAAAATAAAAATATAAAACACTGTTATTTCAAATAGTGTGACAAATACTGCAAAATTTCATACCTTTCAACTGCACAATAGTAAAAGTTATTATCTAAAATAAACACTACAGCCATTTCTACTTACAATATAATAATAAACTTTACTATTTTCATTTGTTTTGAGACACAGTCTCACAATGTTGTCCAAGCTGGTCTTTAAACTGCAATGCTTCTGACTCAGTCTCCTGAATAGCTAGGAGTGCAGGCATGTGCTGACTGTGCCATCACCTCTCATGTAACAGAACTTTACATGCTTTACAATGCAAATCAACAGATTTTCTAAAAATAATGTAAAATATCAATGTACAAGTGGCTTATGCTGAAGAAAGTTCAAAGTGTCAACAGATTTGCAGATAGTCTAGGTGAAATTATCCCTTTAAATGTCAATTCTTCAGCCATTAAACCATCCTGTTTGTTTAACATATTAGACATAGAACAACTCTGGCATGAAGTCAGGCGAATTATCTTTATAGAAGATGGAAAACATTCACAAAAGAAGAATTTGCTAAATTTAGCTACCCAAGTCAGCATTACTAAAAATCCTGTCTCATGTCATCATGGACCTGGGAGAAGAAGGACAACTGATTGTGGCCCTACGCAGCACAGTATTAAAAATAAGAGCTTATACCAATTATATTTTCTAACAATGATCTATGAAGCATGAACATGAAAAAAGATGACAACCTAGAAAGTAGAAAATAAAAACAGATAAAAGATCACTCGCATATAGACATGTTAGAAGAAAAATTTCCCTTACTTATCACAGACGGAACAGTGATGGCAGCGATCTGGTTTTATGAGTTGGCATCTGTCACAATATCGGATTGCTAGGAATAAAAAGTTCCACTTAGATTTAACATGGAATTGAATACATAATTAAATGACTTTTTATCATTTCTCTAAATTTAAATTCTAAAAAGCATACTAAATTTAAATTTGGTTGAAAAAAAGATATTCAACTGTTAAAAAAAAATCAGGAAGATTTGCCTATATCCAGAGTTCTCTGGAGAGGTTTCCCAAGGATAGAGCACCTGATGGGGGAACTTTTTCAAAGGCATTCTCGATTATCAGGAGTTACAGTACAGGCATGTGCAGATATTTGTGCAGATGTGGCTATTTCTATTACAGATATGTCTATTTCTCTTAAAGTCTCACTCAATTAAATAAGCTTATTTCCTCTGCATAACTGGGTGAGAATACAACCAGCTAGCATAATTGGATAAGAATACAACTGTTGCCAGGCATTGCAACTGTGGCACACTCCTGTAATCCCAGCACTAGGGAGGCTGAGATAGGAGGATTGCTGCAAGTTTGAGACCAGCCTGGGCTACAAAGTGAGCCCAAGGCCAGCCCGAACCACATAGCGAGAGCCTGTCTCATAAAGACAAAAAAAAAAAAATGCAACTGTTGAAACAAAATTTAGAAATTTACAAATAAACTCTATTAATTGCTTAAATTGGGAAAGATCTCAACATCTCTGTTAGGCAAGATACAAGATTATAAGTGAACACTGAAGGAGGTACTTTCAATAGAGAAGTTTATTTATTTGTTTGTTTGTTTATAGTTTTTCTTTTTGAGATAGGTTCTCATTATGCAGTTCAGGCTGGACTTGAACTTGCTTTGTAGCCCAGGCTGGCCTCAAACTTGTAGTAATCTTTCTGCCTCAGCCTATCAAGTTCTGGGGTGATGGGCATGTGCCATCACACTCAGCTCTCAATAGAGAATTTAATTCTTGCAACAGAAGCTCTCATCGTTTTGTCTATATGACAAATACCAAAGAATTACGGATGATTGATTTGGAGATGTATTTCAATACACCAGCATCTTATAGGTTGTACCTGATCACTGAGGAACAATGAAAACAAACAGGATAAAACTGTGTGTGAGGCTTAGACTCAATTATGATTCTAGCACAAGTAGGCAAAAAAATACAAATAATATATTAATGGAGGGTTTCACATTTTTTTATACTAAATCTTTGAAACCAGTTGTGTTTTTTACAATGAGAGTGTGTCTCAACTTGAACTAGTCGTATTTTAAGTGCTCAACAGCCCAACAGCCTGGTGGATACCACCATGGGCAGCACAGGTCTAAGGGTGCAACATTTCAATAGTTCACGGGCACTGGTTCTTTTGTTTTTTTATAAAAAAAGTATCAAATTTATTTCACAGTTTCATTTTTAAATTAGAGCTGCTGGATAATCACTGTAACTTAAAATTCATCATGAGATGTGCAGAAAACATTATTAAACTAGTAAACGCTGCAGCAAATGAAATTACTGAATCACATATTTAGAAAAGCCATGTTTAGTAGTCAAAAGTTCTGGTTATACTACTTAATCAAAAGATTTTATGGTATGGACCTAATGGGCACTGGTTCTTAAGACAGTTGTTTAATTAGATGTTAAAATATCTGGAAAATATGACCCAAGAAATATACGTTAATTTAGTTGTTTTTGCAAAAAATAGTTTAAATTTCAATGACGGAGATACATAAGTTATATAACTATTGTGACAAGTTTATGAAAAAATGGGCATAATAACTATATATTTGTTACAGATGTTTTTCTTAAATACAAAGATTAAAGGCTTTAAAAATGAGCCCTCATGTAAATCAAGATTTCAACAGCTCGCACATCTTCACTGAGTCACAGTGAAGTAGGAGGAATAGAATTAAAGGCAGCTCTGATTTATTGAGAGCTCCGTGCCACAGCGTTATCTAGGTTCCATCCTGTTTCACAGGATTGTACAGGAAGGATTTAATAGCAACCCAAGAAATAACGCAGCTTTTTAAAATGAGTGTTTGACAACGTCAGGTATATAAATGCAAATGGGCACCACAACACATCCTCTGGCGACTGTCCCGAAGTATTTACGGGTGCTCACCTCCGGACATGGTCCTGGTGTAGACTGGAAGATCTTTGGCCGCTCGCCTAAGGACTTCCTGATGGGCTTCTCCTCTTGGCTCTCTCTCCAACAATTCTTTCTCTGCATAAGAGAGATGGAACTGTGGAATAAATTTAAATTTTAATCAGTACTTCCAAAGGAATGATAACATGTTGGTCTACGCTGCTACACCCGCAGGTATTTTTATGAAGTATTAATGGTATACGGTATATTCAGAGAGGTAACAGAGCTCAAATCTGGACAAATTTATTAAGCTCTCAGATCCCTATGTATCTAGAGAAAGAGAATAATAATGTTTCTGCCAAGTTCCTTAGGTATTCATGAAACTCAAAAGGAACAGAATATCAAAAGTGCTTATAAGGTGTGGCATTCTAGCCAAGTATTAATTATGTAATAGATAAATGGGCCACAAAACACATATGGCTCAATGGATGAATTTTTCATGTGAATATCATTAAGAACAAAAAGAAAAACAAATCAGTGAAACACATTTTCTCATCTAAGTAAGTTTTAACATAAGGATAATTGTTACATAAAATGTCCAGTACTCAAAAGAACTAACTGTTCATTTTACTTTTTATACTGCCAATTGGGTCCAATTAGTTAAAAATATAAGAGAAAAATGAAAAATTGCTTGTATTCCTACTTGATAATCACACATACATGTACACAAGCAAACATGAGTTCAAAAAGTCTGTCCTGTGTGGACTTTCACAGACATGTTCCAGGAGACATAGACAAAGAAAATCACAGCATCACTGTTTGAAAGACAAAAACCAAATACAGGCCATTGTCCATCAAAAGGATAATATGCAAAGCAACTGCAGTAGAATATATACAAAAATACTAGTGGTACTTACAGTTAGTGAACTATAGTTGTATAAAACAAGGAATCAAACCTCAACACACTGTTGAAATTAACAGCAAATCATCTTATAGAACATATATAAAATTACTTCATTGCTATAAAACTTTAAAACCAGAAAGCTAAACAATTCATGTATTTTTTATTTAGTAATAGATGTATAAATGACACAACAATAAAAGAAGAGGAAATAATTAGCATAAAATGAATAGTAATTATTTCTGGAAGAATCAGAGAAATATAACTGGGGAGTACTTACGATACCTGGAAAATATAGTATTTTATATATTGACTGAGTGATTGTTTTTATTTTATTCTTTTAATTATTACTATGTTATATACACATTTGCATGTAGGAAATAGTTTAGTTTTTTAAAAAAGTGTTTTAAAGGTGATCTAAATTTGTTAACTAAGGAAAGAGCAATTTAATGAAAATTAAACCATGCTATTTTTCAGAAAAATAAAAACCTTTGTTTAAAGGTTGACTATGCTACTGACAGAAAAAAATTCTACTTTCAAATATAAATACTTTTTAAATTACCACAGTGTTTCTGTGTACATGACCTTTTGTTTAACCTCTATAATTTCAAACTCAGACAGGCATGACGATGCATGCCTGTAATCCCAATATTTGGGAAGCTGAGGCAGGAGGATTGCCTTGAGTTCAAAGCTGGCCTGGGCTACATAGTGAATTCAAGACCAGCCTGAACTATGTAGCAAGACCCTGTCTAAACAAACAAAACAGACCCATTAAAATAAAATTAAAATTTTTTTCTCCAAGTGTAAAATGCATACAGTATGATTTTTTCTAACTAAGCATATCAAATTTGCTAGCATTAAATTAGTAAATATATTAGTTAGGCTTCTCATAAGTTTTTTTCTCTTTCTTTCTTTTTTTCTTTCTCTTTTCTTTGTACAGGGAATCAAACTCAAGACCTGTGCTTGCCAGGCAGCCACTTATGCCACTGAGCTATATCCCTGGCCCTCATAGGTTTCTAAGGTATTTGAAAAAACTATTCTTTAGGTTAAGAGGTTATTAAGCTCACAGCATTTGTTTAAGCATTCCAAATTATACCTCAAATAGTCATTTTTCAAGAGAATACTGTACAAGTGACAAATGAAGGCTCATTTTAGGAAAGTTTATTATAGTCTTTCAATCAGTTATTCTCCAGAGTTTGCTATCTGAAATCTTCAGCTAAATAAAAATGAAGTGTGTTTACATATCATTTTGATTCCTAGAATATGTATATAAGGGCTTGTGTGGCAGTGGGCAGCGTTGCAAGGAAAAGCCTAGAAAGGAGCCTCGCTGCCCAATCCCACAGGCTGGTCAGGGGAAAAGGCAGATCTAAATGTCTTGGAATCAGAGGAAAGGTTGTTGACTGCATTTCTAAAGAGTGGAAAATTATCTCATAATTGGATAATGAAGCCACAGGGTTCATTACATTAGTTTCAAGGTTACACTGAAATACAACTTCAATGGAAGGTTAATACTGTGAAAGTATGGTCACCTTTCAGATATTAATAGAATTCAAGAACTGAGAAAAATTTAAGTTGTTCGCTCTTCTAGCACCTGCAGTCATTGGTTTAGCCAGGGATTTACCAGATGTTCTTTCTTACTTGAAAGTTTTAGCTGGGACATTATGCACCTGTAGATGACATTACTTTAAAATTAAAAACTGAAAGTGCTATCGAGTTTTTTAAAGTAATGAAAACACCCACCCACCCACACTCGGGTGGCGCACATGCAATCAAATGGCCTCAAAGTAGCTGGGTATCTTGACTGGGCTACTGGAACTATTTGGCACAATACCAAAGGATGTTGCAATGATGTAACAGTCAAAACAGCAAGATCAGATCATTGCGGAGAAGGCAACTTTACTCATGCTGATCCTTTGTCTACGATGCTATTTCTCATACCCTTTCCAGGGCAAAGGTAACATACCTGACTTCTCTTGACAGCCAGAGATGGCAGTGCCTTTTTTTTCTACTTTTATTTTTTTATACTGGAGATTGAACTCTGGGCCTTTGCACTGTGCTACAACTCTGGCTCTTTTTAAATATTTTATTTTTGAGACAAGGTCTTGCTAAGTTGCCAAGACTAGGGCTCAAACTTGTGATTCTCCTGCCTCAGCCTTCCAGAGAGCTGAGATTGCAGGCATGTGCCACTTGTTTTGTTGAATAGTGCCATTTGGGAATTTTGTGGACTGGGGTTACAGGTTTCCAGAGAAAGCTCCACCACATCTACCAATGGTAGACTTCATCAATATGAATGAGCACTGTTGACGGCAGCCTCTGCCTGAGGGGGTTTCAGGTTTTTCCATCATAGAAGTAGTCTTTTATTTTTCCCTTCCTGCCGTGTACTCTTTGAGAGGAACTCAGCATATGCAGCTGATAGTCAGAATGGGGATTTATTCCTCTCCTTCTTAAGGGCAAACTATTTGCAGCAGTTATTTGGAATTCTTGATAAGATAGACTTTTTTCTAATATCCCCAACTATTAATTTACCTATTTATTTATATTAATAGTCTCACTGATACCTATCTTGTTTTGGGTTGTAACCTAACATTATTTTTGTGTCTTAAATTATTCTAGCTTTACCACTGGGAGTTCTTTTAGTTGGCCAATGTCTTTGATATATCCTCATCAGTTTTTTCTGGATGCTTCCTTATTTTCTGCACTTCAAAATGTCCCCAGTTCATCTCAAATACCGTGGCCCTAAAATTAGTGATTTTTTCAAGGTGCATTCCTTCCTTTAGGAGCCTGGAGAATGTTAACTGAGAGCAAGATCTCAGGTCACGCACAGTTTTCAAGTAAAGGAGAATTTGTAAGACTGCTACAGTAGGAAATTAGAAAAACAAAACTAGGATCCAATAAAAAAGAATACTCACAGAATTGTATTTCCTTATTTGCTAGCTTTCTTTCACTCAGGACAAAAATTCAACCTTACTAGAACTTTAAACACACAAAGAAATCCTAAAACCTTTTTTGCCTATTAAAACATAAAGCTTCCTGGCAACAAAAAGTTTTCTCAGGGCCAGGGATTTAGCTCAGTGGCAAAAGCGCCTGCCTGGCAAGAGCAAGGTCATGACTTCGATCCCCAGTGAAGTTTTCTTAATGGCAACATGCAATGCCAAGGGTCTGATAAAATTCGTAATGCTGGAAATAGCTACAATCCTTTTGGGAAATAATTTGGCAAATGACAAATTTCCTTGATCTGGTAATTCTACTTCTGAGAATTTGTATTATGGTAATAATCTAAAATATGGATAAAGCTCATATGTATGAAAGAGCTAACGATGGCATTATGTATATGAAAAGTTGAGATCAGCCTAAAAATACAAAGTGGATTTATTAACAGTTTCACTTCAAATATTATGCTGTTATTAAAAATGGTGATAAGCCAATGATGGACTATTAAGTAAAAAAATTATAATAGGTACACGATACACAAAAATAATTACAAAAAGATTAAAATGTAAAGTGACTGAATTAATGGTATGGAAAATATTCCTTTTCTTTTTTGCCTCATCTCTATTTTGAAAATATTATTTAATATAGTTATTTTACTTTAATATTGAGAGAAAACTATGATCAATTTAACAATCTTACTATGAAAAAGGCAAATTTTGATTCACATGTGCCAGGTTTCTTATGTTCTCTCAACAGGGACAAGAAAATATTAACATTATTTTTCTCGTGTTAACTCTACTTCTAATTTTTTACTTTTACATTACCTCTACTCTTTATTTTTTAACTCAATTTTTTAAAAATGTTTAGCATATGAGAGTGTATTATTGTCAATTTAAGCCCAGGATCCTCATTTGATAAGTGAGGAGTGTCTTATTGCTAATGAAATTAAAAAAAGATCCCAAGATTACATTTTATTCATGTAAGAACTTAAGATTTTTAACCTCCAGGCAAGGGCTCTTTCTTCCTAATGGTAGTCTCCAAGGTCTTTGTGAAAATGAGACTACATCATTAACATATGAGTACTTATTAGTACATGTATTATTAGCTAGTATATTACCTACCTTACATATCAAACCTTTAAAAATACACACAATACAAAAAATACACACAAAAATATACACATGAAATAATGCCATATTGATAGAATTTTCTCTATTTTTCCGTCATGTTCCATCTGATGTCCTGCTCGCACTACTGTCTACTCTGCCTGCTCTCCACTGTGGTCTCTACTCTCTAGACCAGAGCCTGGGAGTGAGAACAGTGTGGCCTTAATGGGTAAATGGATTCTGGTTTGCATCTTGGCTCTGCCACACATTAGTGCTGGATGCCTTGGGATAATTACTTAATGTCCGTAACCTACAGCTTCACCTATAAGATGGTAACAATTCCTATCTCACACAGCTGTTTGAACTGAGTAACGTGTATGTTTTGAGTAGAAAAATTACCCAACATAATCTGGCAAAGTTATAAATTCACTGTCATTAACTTCGACCCCTCCTTCATACTGAGTTATTTCTTTCGTGTTTTGGCATCATTTTACTTTCCACTTTTTCCAGCCACTATTTCAGACATTCATTCTAAAACTTCAATACATCCATCCCTCTCTTCATTCTTAGCTCATGAATAATTTTAGGGAAAAATTAGAAGTAACCTCAACTTCCTGCCAAAACTCTAAACATAAAGCATGCATCTGTACATATAATGTCTTCCCTACTTTCTATCAGTCATTTGACAAGTAATTATTGAGTATCATTTATAGGTCAGATACTCCTCTGTGCGCTGGAAATGCAGCCATCAAAGCAGATAAAGTTCATACCTTACAGAACTTACATTCTAGTGGTGATACAAAACCAAGTAATGATGAGAGTGAGTTATAGGAGGGTAAATGCTGCGGAGACAAATACAATATGGTAATGTGTAGGAGGTTTGCTCCAGCCAGCGGCGGAAAGTTTGCTATTCTATACAGAACAATCACAGAACTCCTCAGGGATAAACTCCCATTTGAGCAGGGCTCTGAAGAGATGGAAGACCTTGGCCATGAGGTTATCTGTGGCAAGAGCATGCTTAGTGAAGGCAAATGGTGGGTATTGAGATTTCTGAAGGAGAGACATGCTTTGCAAGACGATGGAAGAGCAGAAAGCTAATGTGACTCAAGCGGCAGAGAGGTGGAGTGGGTCACAGGCCACAGACAGCTTTTTAGGCCACCATAAGGGACTAGATGTTTACTCTGAGCAAGCTCAGCTATTAGAGGAAAGTTGTGATAATACAGTGTGACATGTCCTATCTTTTGGAAGGATCACCCTGACCACTGCGTTTAAATACATGGATGGAGGCAAAGATGAAAGCAAGGAACCCTGGTAAGAGGCTACCGAAACTGTGTAAGATGATGGTGGCTTGGCTCAGGATGGCTGTGGTGAACATAAACAGGAGCTCACACTGTCTAAGGACACGCCCTAATTGGATCTGATGTAGCCAAGGGTAACGCAAGGTTTTTGCCCCTAATAGCTGGAGATGAAATTGTTATTACTGAGACAGGAAAACTTCAGGAATAGGAAGATGGGGAAAGCTACTAAGAAACCAGGATTTGTTTTCTAGTATGTTGAACTGGAGATATCTGGAACTACCCAGTGAGGAACTGTAACTGAGTTCGCAGTTTGAAGAGAAGATCAGGCTAATAATGTGTTCGCTTGACAGCTATCACAATGGGATGGTATGTAAAGTCATACATACAGTTAAATATCACAATTAATGGAATAAATGCAGATATATAAGAACAGATGTCTAGAAATTGAAATTCGATGCTTTCAAGGTACAGGAGCCAATAAGGAGCCAGTAAAGAAGACCAAGAAGTAGCTGCTAGTATGGATGAATACAAGAATCATTTCACTGAGAAAAAAGATAAGAATATCTAGAAAGAAAATACTGCCATTGTGTACATAGGAAAGTACACAAAGGTAAGAACTATTAGAGCATAAAGTGGAAGTTAGAAATTTAGGCAAGGGTGATTGCTGCTAGCCAAAGGAGATTTACTCTGTGGAATTATGTGGAGTCACTGAACAGATACAAGCAACAGAGTAAGTCAAAGTGTTAAATTTCGTTTTAGATGGAACACTCGAGTGTCAGAGTGAAGAATGAATTTTTGCAGGATTCTGGGAAGGGAATGTAAGTGTGCCAGTTAATCTTAACCGTCAGCCTGCGGGTTAAAACACTCCTGGACAGGGGCCTAGACTGTGAGGGCACTGGCCTCACCAATGGGTCAGCCAAGTGATGACTTCGTAGCTGAATGGGCTATTAGGAGGCAGGGAATACGTGGAGGAAGTGGTTGAAGAGTGTGCCCTTGGGAACTCATCTGGTTCCTTGGGCTCCTCTTCTCTGCTCTTTCCCTACTCTGATTCCCACCTGCCTTGACTACAGCAGCTTTTCTCTGCCACACCTTTCTGTCGTGATGTTTCTGTCTGAGGACTGGCTAACCATGGGCCTAAACCTCTGAAAATGTAAGCCACCCCAAAAAAATTGTCTACTTGCACATGTCATGTAGTCTCCCCAGAAATGGAAAGCTGACTGATACAGAAAGCAAGCAGGAAGGAATCATGCAGAGTTTAACATGTCAGAGAAGGGGTGGACAAGGGAGATAGATGACTGAGACTCTGAATTAAGGCAATGATTTAAACAAAGAAAAGAGTAAGAGTTTAAAAAGAAGCATTTAGGAGTAAAAACAGCAGTAGGACTTGATTGCTGGAGAGAGTGAGGGAGAGGGAGAAGTCAAATATGCCTGCCATGCTTGAGGGATAAGGGGAATGGCAGTGATGTTACCTAACATAAGAAGGAAGCCAGTCAGAGCTTAGGAAAAGATAAGGTGATAGCTTCTGTTTTTAAAGTTTTATATTTGAGGTGTCAATGGAATGATTAAGAAACTATGTCTTGCAGAGAGATACAGAAAAGAAACTCAGAGGAGAGTCCAGAGATGTAAATACATTTGGGAGTTACCAATACTGAGGTTGTCCACAGATCACGGGGATGGATAAGATTATGTGTAGTAGAAATCAGCATTTTATTTTAAACTTCCAACTAAGGTTAGGATAGGATTAAAAGAGACTATAGAAAAGAAGTAAATCTTTCAAGAGAAAGGAAAAAAGAGAGAAAGAAAGAAAAATTAAGTGGAGTGTAAAAGAGAAAAAGGCATTTTGGTCTAGGCATATCATTAATTCTGTGCAAATATCTGTGGTTTTGTTTTCCAGGTCAAATAGCTTAATTATTGGCTTGTTTGACCAAAGCTGCATTTCCAGCTATTACTTCAGGAACCAATCTGCAATAATGTCTTCTTTTTTCTTTTTTTAAAATTTGGCTTGCAAAAACTACACAGTTTTTTTAAAGAATGAAAATAATTTAACGACAAAATGATGCATTAAAAAATACCAATGAAAATAACTAAAATGACTGAAGTAAATTTGTAGTAAAGTTTACTCTGATTTAACAAACATATTGGGCTAGTGCCAAGGATGCAAAAGTGTGTAAGACACAGTCCTGTGCTCCAAGAATATTTAATCAGACAAAAGACCAAGAAACAAATCAAATAATCTTTCAGAATACAAGTTTAACTTAATCCCATCCCTCTGTGCTACTGAAACATGCGGTAGCACAGATTGTTAGCTGTCCCCTGGTCACTGCATCTGCCCGCTGCCATTGCGGTTAACATGACCATGAAGAATAAAGACAACACTGCTGGCATCCATGTAAATACGTGGGGCTATACAATTTAGTTCTAAGTACAAGTGGAAACAGCATCAGAACTTCCAGAAAGTGTTCTTAAAAGGGAAGGGCATCTATTCCTCTTCATCTTCCCTACCCTCTCTGTGTTATTAGCTAGAGTGTGCACATACTTTCTGGAACTGAGCTGCCGTGCTAAGTCAAGAAATGACCTTTGGAATAAAGGCTACACATGGCAGGACAATAAGATACACACAGCCTGGTTACCTAGAAGCTGTAGACTAACTATAGATTTTTTGAATGGATAGAAGATGAGTTAAGGTATTTACTATTGTTTCCAGTGGCTAACAACTTTAGTGTGATAATTTTAACAGAACTGTGTGCACTGTCCAGCTCTATCTATTAATTCCTACTGATAAGACTCTAAAATAGAACATTTAATATTTGAAATACAATAACTATCTGCTGCAAAAGTCACATTAAGTGAAAAATCCAAGTATTTATTAGCAGACATAGTACTTCTTTAAATTCAAAAAAGAAAAAAGAAGAAAGAATATGCTTAATAAGTTTACAACACTAGTGCAAAGGAGATACATTCTTTCAGACATCAGTAATATTGATTTCTATCTTTAGGATAACTTTGATAATGTTTTAACTTACTTCTTTTGAAGGATTCATTGGTAATGTAAAGATAGTTTTCCAGTACGACCAGACAAACATTGCAAAAAGTAGATGATAAGCCATCAGGCTCACAACTAAAATGAGAGGAACATAATTATCATTGTAATATGCAAATATGTACACAAATCATGGTACTGAGAAAGGATTTGCTAGTTCTAAAATACTTATCCATTATAAAAGTTATAAAAGTTCATTTATATCACACTTTATTACTACAATACATTGATTACAAACATAAAGTCAAGTGTATTTTTTAGTCACAAAATGCATAATTAGATCTATTCTACACTCACAAATAAAACCCTCGTATCTGTAGACAGGTACATCTAAAGGTCCCTGCCTTTCCTAAATTGTAACAATGAGGCAGTTCTGCCTGCAACTTGAAAGAGTAAACACAGCAAGCAATAAATATTAATGAAACTTTCAGGTTTTAAAAACTTTGCTTTACTCACAGAGACAGCAAAAGCAGTTCCTATCTGAGAATTTGTTTACTGATTTACTTAACCGTAGTTGATGCTCCTGGCCCCCACTGCTGTAACGATAACATTTAAACAGGGACCATCTAGACAAGGAGAAAGCTCCTCCAGCGGGAGTTTAAATGCTTCATTTATCATGCAAGACAATTGTTTAAAAGGGGATTCTGGATGCTTTTTTCAAGGTAATGCATGTAAACATTATTTATGTCGTATTGTTTTAAAACATTACCCAAATTTAAAATATTAATTTGTATACAGAGATAATAATTCATTCTAAATAATAATTAATATTCTGTGAGATATTGTTGAATAAAATATGCTAATGTAGAATACAGCATGTTTGGCATTTTGAAACTACTATACCCAGTAAGAGCAATTTCTGAGTTTCTGAAGAATGATGTATTTATATTTATAGAATCACTAAAAATTTGAATTACCCAGAGTAAGGCATTCAAATTAGTATGTGATGATAAAGACAAATGATAGTTTTCTTTTTTTTTTTTTTTTGGACCAGGGTTTGAACTCATGACCTTGAGCTTGCCAGGCAGGTGCTTATGTTGCTAAGCTAAATCCCTGGCCTGACCTATGGTAGTTTTCATACATTATGACAGTGACTCAGTGAGTTGGGACAGGAGATGACTGACATCCCTGCATTTTAAAAAAGAGTCTTTGGTACAATTAACGCCATTTTACGGTAGAGTACTCTGTCAAGTCTGACAGAATTCAACATGCAAATTTAGAGAAATCAGACATTATTTACCCTATTTCCATATTCTCAAAGAACAATTTATCTCAACCAAATCTTAATGGATGTAACATTTTTCACACTATTTTAACACACTATTTTATTTATATCTGTAATAATAACATATTTTACCTTGTTCTCCAATGTTTTCCATGGACACTAAAGAGGTAGAAAGAAAAGAGGCAACAGGTTACATGAAGCGTGCAGCAAACAGGGTCTGACAGAGACATGAGGCATTTTACTAGGTTATAACTTGGCTTCCCTATAAATCAACATTCTTTAAAGATTTGTTCAACTTTACTCAGAGGCCAGTGCTGTGTGGAGACGGTGGAGGAGGGGGACTGGGCTGCGGTCACCCACAGCTCTACCCTGAACTCAGGCCCTGCCTGCCACGCACCAAAGCCACACTCCTCAGCAGGACCTAGCGGGTCTCAGCCCAGTGTCAACTGAATTCTTGGTTTCCCTTCAACTACGGAGTTCATAAGAATGCAATTCTGGGCTATTATATTTCCAGAAACACTTATTTTCTTTATAAATTAACCACCTGGTAAGCTCTCCACAAGGAACAAAATGCTGTGTCCACAGCATACACTCTTCAAATTTCTAACAGTACAAATTCTCATGTCCAGTGGTTCTAATTTCTACTGAGAGGCTCAGACAGTCCATGGGAAACTACCATCTCTTGAGTGTTGTAACCAAATTTGGAAGGTAGCAGGAGCCACAAGAGCTTAAGCAAGCTGGGACAAGAAACTGTGCTCAGCAATCCAGATCCTCCTTTTTTTTTTTCCCCTTTATCTTTGGTATTGTCTTTTTGCATTGCTATCCATATGGCCTTTCTGTTTTACAGTAAAATCTTTGGAAGTTTTGGCCTATCTCAGTTGTACCAAGGGAAAGTCTTGCTTTATGTACTTTTTATTTTCCTCCTCTCCTTTTTAAAGGGGTACAGAATTGCAATCCTTAGTCCTGGAATGAAATTTCACTGCCTTAAGAAGTCCTGGAATTAGAGAGTAGTGAGAGATTTTTGGATCATCTGACCCACTAACCTCCTTCCCAAGCAAGCCATGAATGTCAGTTTCTAGAGCAAGCAGGAATCCATAGCTTTGGAAAGTGGCCTGTTCTACTACTGGCTTGCTCTAAGAATGAGAAAACTCATTTATACAGCATGTTAAAATTTGTCTCTTTGCAGTTTCTGCCTGTGATAGATGGGCTTCCATAGCCAATAGATAAAATATAAAAGACCACACACTGAAAGTGACTGTCCACTAAATGTTCTCCTTTATCCTAAATAATACATAATTTCTAGGTCTTCTACCAACCTTGATGTGGCACTTTTAGAAGTTCCCTAAGGTTCTCAATTCTGTTTAACATTTCTGATCACCAAGATGGTCCCACAGGCACCATGACCTTTGTGAAGTTTGCTTGGAAGTTAGAGGTTAGTCAGAATTCACTTTCTCATAGAATCTCTCAAGGCAAACCTGCTTTCCATATCTCAACTACTACCATGTGTTTACATTTCTCTCTAGATAGGACTTTTCTGTCTGCATCAGTGCCCCACACTTGACTGTAACTCTTCCTAGGGCCAAAACGTCCTATCACTTAGAAGAGCTCACTAAGGAAATGCAAAAGCAATTTGGCTCCATTTGTGCATTTATGTGTGAGTGACCCTTAATGATCATGTCAGAGGTGCAAGTGCTTAAAGAAAATATATTTGCCAATCCATGACTCTAGATGTCAGAAGTGAAAACTGTAAATCACAATAACATCTTAGAAAACAAGCACAGTTAAATGTAACCTGATCATCTTTTTGACCCGAACACCATTAGCTGAATATGAATCTAAAGATACCTTTTAAAAAGCCATTTTTGCCATTTGTGGCTTGTTTTACCATAAATGTACTTTGAAACACACAGAAGTCATATTTTTCAAATTAAACAGGCAACACTTGAATACATGCTTACAGTAAATAATTCTGATAAAACTCATATAATGAAGTAAACATGCAGAAAGTCTAGAAAATGGGTATGGAGACTTCCAAGAAAATGGAATAGTGAGTAGTAACAACTCAGCCTCTCCAAGATTTAGAATTCAGCCACTGAAAAATAATGAGAGACAGAGAGACAGAGAGGAAGAGAGAGAGAGAGAGAGAGAGAGAGACAAAGAGAGCCAGAGAGACAAAGAGAGAGAGAGACAGATAAAAACAGAGATAGAGGCAGATATCCCTGGAAACCAGGGAGATTCTCACAAGAAAATTAAAACTTATGGATACTGAAGAGACAGAACAAAACACGGAGAAGGGAAGGGGCAGTCTCCACTTTCTCCCCAGCTCCTGGCTTGTGGCATGCAGGAAACGGAGACTGAATTTACAGAGGCAAAGTGGAAGCGGGGGACTGCAGGGAGCTTGAGGGAAAAGTGGTGAAACTGGCGGTGCTGTGAGATGCAGGGAAAGCACGTGGCTCTGCTCCCAGCTCAGTCCCTCAACAGGCAGCAGCTGCTGAGTGGCTCCGGTTCAAGTGCCCACTGTGTCCCTGGAGAGGGTGCTCCGTCAGACCCTATTCCAGGGAAGGGCTGACTGTTTGAACCCAGCACTCAGAGCAGCATGGGAGGCTTCAGTTTAGGACTCCTAGTGTTATTTTCCCACATGACTGAAAAGAGACAGCACAGTGCGCAGCTGTGGTGAGGAGCCCCGGTCAGAGTGGAAAAGTGGAAAAGGACCCCCTGAGACATTTAAACTAAAGGACACAGGCCTGACCCACAGTCAGAGGCTAGGCTTGGCCTGAATTTTTCTAGGTTTAAAAGTCATGGCAGTGGCCACTTTGTGCTAATCCTACTGCCTGCTAGTGCCTGCATCCAGCACAGATCTGGGGTCTGACTGCCTTTTGAATTTACCAATGTGAGCAGAGACATGTCTTGACTTAGATACTGTCTCAAACCATAGATGCCAGAAGCAAATCATGTTCAAAATCATAGAGAAATGTTTTGGGGTATTTTTGTTACTGTTTTTGTTTTTTATGTGCATATGCACTATTTTTAGTTTATTCCCTTCCTCCTTTATTCTTCACGAGTTGTAGTGTCTTGTGTCTAGGTATTCTTCCAAAGCCTCATTCGGTTACAGGTGGGACTTTTTCAGAGGTGACTGGATCTAGAATATGTGATGCTGGAATTGATTCATGGTGCAGCGCTAGGATCAAAGGCACTAGGATTAAGTACCTGCCCTAAGTAGCCTGGGTAAGATACAAGGGACAGAAAGAGCTGTGGTCACCCCTGGTTGCTTTTGCTACCTTCTGTCCTCCGCAAACTGTTTCTCCTCTGCCTTGACACTCTGGCTTGCAGCCAGCTGATTTTGAAACCTCTACAAACTTTGAGCTAAATAAAGCTTTCACCTTTAACTTTGGGTATTGGGTATTTTATCTCAGAGAGAAAAATAATTAAGATACCAGTTTATCAGGGCTTAGGGGGATTTTTCTTTATCTTTCTGCCTTTTTAAAAAAATCTTTTTCTTGCTTTTTTTTCTTTAATTTCTCCTCTCCCCTTTCAATTTTTCACCCTTTAATTTCTTCTCTCAATTTTATTCCCTGTTTAATGTCTAGGATCCCACAGGATTCTTTATATTATTTCTCTCTCCTCATGTCACATAGTTTAAGGTTTCAAAAAATTTCTTCTTGTATTCCCCCATTCCCAAAGCCTGTATCTTTAACAGTGTAACCATAAAGCATTGTTAACCTTTTGATAGTTAACTCTCTAAAATTACTGTTGAATTCTTTTGTACCACTAGTGGATACAAAGCTGTCATATTTAGTATATACTAGATGTAAGTTAATACCCGGGCTGTCTTCAGGTTTACACCATAGCTGTGGGTTTCTTTTGTAGAGTTAAGTGTGGTAAATAAGTTGGTTATTATGTTAATACCAATTTTGTTCTACTGTAGCTGATTTGCTTAATATTTCTAGGGCTGTGTAATTATTGCTGTTTCTCTATAAACCAACACTCAGGTTACCTTTGTGACATTAATAATACTAGAGTACATTTCCAGAGAAATTGGTTTTTGGGCTAATTACACTGCATCCATCCCTTCCAAATTAACCAGCTCTTTGGGCTAAAGTACAAAATTATAGTTGGACAAGCCCAAAGTACACCTCTGAAAAAGCAGTTAAAGAAATCTCTATCCTAGCAACAAAATCATTACACTACAAGGATTCACAAACTTCAGTACAAAACAAAACAAAACAATATAAATCAAACCAACAGAAACATGAAAAGACAAGTCAACAAAACTCCCAACTCCCCTGAACCTGATCTAGGGAACACTGAGGGACAGAACAATATAAGCTACACACCCTGATTACTTAAGAGGATAACAGAGAAGTTTAGAAAACAGATCAAAGACATACTTATGGGGATCACAGAAAACATAACTAAATAGATAATGCAAGTAGTAACAAAATGATCCAGGAGCTTTCAGAAGACACTAATAAAAAGGTAGCTGACTTAAAAACAATAAGTAATATGAATAGTCAATTTAGCAAAGAATTAGAGTCCATGAAATGGTTTCAATCAGAAATCCAGGAGATTAAAGATTATACTGCAAGTATAGGCAGCAGAAGTGGCCAATGTGAGAATTTCAGAACTATAAGGCAACGATGCCTCCCAAGATGATCTACTCAAATGCACCTTAAAAGCAACAGGAGAACATGAAAAATAGATCCAACAGCTGCTAGATGATCTCAGATTAATTGAAATTAGTAAAAAAAAAAAAATAAGATAGTACAAATGGCATTAAAAAACCCATTTACTGAAATAGCAGAAAACCTACTAAATAAGGGAAACAATTTACCATACAGTTAAGAGAGTCATATAGATAATAATAAATAACCACAATCAGAAAAAAACCTTTTCGTGGCACATCATGGTCAAAATCCTACAAGTCCAACACAAGAACAGACTCTTTAAAGCTGTTAGAGAAAAGTAAAGTAGTAGAATCACTATGGAGATGACTAAAAAAAATCTAATAATACAAAATTTCATTTGACCCAGATTTTTCCCTTCCACATATCTTCCAGAGTTAAGACAAAATATCTCAGTGATGTATGCATACCACGTTTATACTGGTATCAGCACAATTCATAATAGCTAAATTTTGGAAGCAGCCTATATGTTCATCAACAAAAGAATGGATAAAGAAAATGTACTATTTATACACAATGGAGTACTACTCTGACATAAAGAAGGATAAACTTGAGTCATTTATAGGAAAATGAATGCACCTTGAGCCCACCAAGTTAATAACAGACACTCAGGCTTCAATATCATACAGTTTCTCTTTGACAAGCCCAATATATAAATAAAGTGCAAAAGAAAAGATAGCCAAAAGGAAAAAGAGAAAATACTGTAATACAACATGGACAATATATCTAAAAGTGTACTTTGAGTTAGTAGAATGGTCCCTATGTGTTTTTTATGTTTTTTGGCTCATTAGCCTGGCTGTTAATCTTACTGAAACAGGTGGCTGGCTGTATTTGGACCAAGGCAGTGGTTTACCTAATCCTGGAGTAAATGATTGCATGATAATTCAGGCAAAAGAGATAAGGTGGGTATATATTTTGAAGAACATTTTTGGCCAAGTTGAATCAAGGAGAAACTGCCATCTTTTTCTATATTAGGGGTTATTACTTTGACTGATAGTCTTACTCTCCAACAGTTTTACCTGTTTTATTTTTACACAAGGATTTCTTAAAGAACCATTGATGCTATAACAAAAGGTTACCACTCTTACCAATTCTAAATGAACCACTGACCAATTAAACCTTTTTCCAGTGCCTCTGTTTCTTAAAGGAGTAATTCATGAGGCAGGAGGGGAGTTAGGCAGACAGGGTAGTGAAAAACTCAAACTGAAAACTCAAACTGCAATCTTGCAATGTCTAGATTCAAAGATAAAATCTTTGAGGGCATCAAAGTTTTCTCTTGACAAAACTTTGTAACTATAGTGGTATTTTGCCATTGCAACTTTTTTCTTCTTGTATACTTTCACTGCCAAGAAAGCGATGCCACTTCTTTACTAAAACTACTCAGGGAACAGTTCTAAGCTCTGGAGATATATTAAAAGATTAAAAATCATCAAATCAAAATATTATCATTGTAGGATGTGAACCTAGGAGAAAATTAGGCTCATCTGAGATGATAATAGACCAATTTTTTGAATTGAAAATTAAGATTGTGACCCACAGTGTTACTACTGTGTGTCATTTATATGGTCACCAGACTACATCTGATTTATTTAAGACTAAGGCCGAGCGTGTGTGTGTTGCTGCAATGAAACCTAGGGCCACATGCATGCTAGCAAAATGTTGTAGTCAGTATTTATGAGAGAAACAGTATTTGTAAAGATTTAACTTGGGGCACTGAAATCTACAAGATTAGCTGACAATGTCCACCCACAGAATCAAACATAGAGGACTGCAAGAGGTCTGTCTCAGCACTAGAGATTGGAAGAATCCAGTCAGAGGCCTGGAGCCCACAGCAATGTTCTGTGCTAGTCCAGAGAAGCCCTGGAGCCCATGTCAAGAGGCCAGGGAATTTGCAATGGAAGGCTGAAAGTTCTTCACTGGAAAGCCCAAGGCATGGCGAAAGGCTGGTGCTGGAAGCTGAAGAATCTGCACAGACAGTTAAGAGATGACGCCCAAGGCGAAGAGCAGAGCTCCTCCAAGAGAACTGCGGCCAGTCTCAGGGAAGGCAGAGACCTGAGCTCAGTGGAAGAGAACAGCTGAAGCCCCTCAGAAAAAAAGCAGCTGGAGCAAAATAGCTGAAATCCTTCCCTGCTGTTCCCTTTGATCCCCTTCAATGGTCCTAAGTGGCTCTTCCCAGAACCACGCCTGCTCAATTCAGTTGGGCGGTCTCTCTCAAATACAACTAACCACCCCACAGGGCCTCTAACTGAGCTCACTGTTAGTCATAGCCTTTGGAAAACTTGGTTTTGTTTGTTTTTGTTTTGTTTTTACTCAGTAAGTTAAACAGTGTAATATCCAAAATAGGTCTCACTTGTAGGAGACATTCTCATAAGGACTAAGTGCCACGTGAAGACTGAAGTTTTTGTTTCATTATTACTGTGTTAGGGATGAGGATTACCCTTTTTTTTGTTGTTGTTGTTGATCTTTGTTTATGGTAAGGTTTCTGGAATGCTGCATGTTTTAAAAGGCAATTTACGTAGAAGCCATTTAAAGTATTTTTCACCTTTTATTATCTCTTGTAAACTCTTCATGAAAAAATTTGCAAAGTAGCTTTCATATATTATGTCTTTTAATTTTCAGAACAGACCTAATGTTACTGTTACTATTATTTCACTCATTTTATAATGGAATACATGGACTAATATATAAACTAGCCAGTGGCAGGCATGGAACTGAACTTTGCCTGTGTCTATCAGGAACATTTGCTCTTTAGTACTGTGGGGCTTAGTAATGTTCTCATTTTATTTTGACAAAGTGAACTATAAGAAAAAAATACTAAGGAAGACACAAAATAGGAGTTGGTGCAAACTTCTTCAGTAAAATATATATATATATCCACCTTTTCTCTTTTGCCTGAATTATCAAGCAATCATTTACTACAGGGTTAGGTAGACCACAGCCTTGGTCCAAATACAGCCAGCTGCCTGTTTCAGTGAAGTTTTATTTGAGTACATACACATTTATGTAGCTTCTTTTGCCTACAATGGTAGAGATGAGTAACTGATAAGAGATAGTATGGCCTGCAAAGCCTAAAAGACTTATTATCTGGACCTCTACAGAAAAATTTTTCTTCCCTGTTATTAGCCAGAGTTCTCCAGAATGAAAACGGTGTGTGTGTGTACATGTACATGTACATGTGGGTATAGGTGTGTATGCATGGAAAGATTTATTTTGAGGACTTGGCTTGTATGATTATGCGAAGCTGGCAGACAGCTGGAGACCCAGGGAAGAGTTGCTATTACACTTTTGGGTTCAAAGGCAGTCTCGAGGCAGGATCCTTTCAGAAGACCACAACCATTTCTCTGAAGGCTTTCAGCTGATTGGATAAGGCCCCCCCCACAGTATGGAAGATAAGCTGCCTTGCTCCAACTATTGATTTAAATGTTAGTCATATCTAAAACTACCTTCACATCAACAGCTTTACTGGTGTTTGACCAAACAACTGACATGTAAAATTAACCATCACACCTATAGTTTTATTTTGAAAATATTTTACTTAGAAGAAAATATATGTGGATGTTATATGCCAGTTCTCAGAATGACCTTTTTAAAAATAATTTAATAAATTAGCATGGTACCTAATACATTGACTACAATACAGTTCCTCTTTATGAATATACTACAGGTAAAACAATCAGCATCCTTTGTCATGCTCTAAAATCCAACAACGAATAATCTTATCCAAATTAAGTTGATTTATGCACCCATCTGATTTGCTAAGGGTGCATTCCTGTTCTCTGAAGAGTTCTGGAAGTACTAATCAATTTATAAACTGATCTAAAGTGAATGCTGATCAAAAGCAGATCATCTCAAAGATTTTTGCGGTGCTAAGGTTTTGGCCAAGAAATTAAAAAAAAAAAAATTGGCTGCAGTAGTTATACATAATGTGTTTATTGGCAAAAATTCTATAGATAAGCACCAATCCAGAAAACTGTTAATATAAATGTAGTCCAATTTTTAGTCACCAATATGTCTGAAATCCAAAATTGTAGATATTAAAATATGGCTTTATAGTTGGTAAAAGATGCACTCCCTCAGTTACATAATTCTTTCTAGGATGATTTGGTTTTCAGGTATTTTCAATTACTCTAGTCTTTTTCTTTTTTAATACATATTTTCTTTTCCTTGTTTTCTAATTCAAACTCTGCTTTGGAAGTATACTTTTATTACTTACATGCAGTAACTTTTCTGTGTTAAACAATTTCCAGGTTAACTCTAACACAGACGTGGCTTAATTTCATATAAGCAATTTGATGATGAAGGATAGCAAAAATAAGAACATAGGGCTAATGAATGAACTATAAGGATAACTTTATAGCCACACTCTATTTTTCTGCTTACCTGTATTTTTTGAAATCTATTGTATTAACTATACGAACACTGTTGACAATAAAGTGGTAAGATTCTATCTCTGTGCTCAATAAGCTTAGTTTATTAGATCATTTCAGTTAGAGGTTAAACCTAGCTTTAAAGAACAGATGTAGTTATTAGAAGATTTTCAATTAACTAATCGAGGCAGCTCAACTTAAAAAGATTAAAACAAAAGTATGAGTAGCAGCACAAATATGCTTTATTACCTTCTGTCACAACAAAATCTTTCCCTTAACCTCATTTTTTAAAGTCTTTTTAACACAAAAACTTTTTAACAATCATCCAAAGTCACGACTCTACACATTAACTTGTATTCCTTCCTCACCCAACTCCCACTAATTTTTCATTCTCAACATTGCGCTGCTCTCTCTCTTGCTGAGGTCTTCAGCGTCCTCTCCCTGCACTAATTCTCTGTGTTTGAGTAGCTCAACGGAGTCAATTATGCTTACTGTGAAATACTTTGTCAAGCTCACAGTGAAATTCTTGACAAAACTGACCACTGGGAACCCCTTCGCATAATCTTTGTCCTTGCTAACAACTCTAGCTCCTTTTGAGTCTATTAAAGATCAAAACTGACACTGCTGCTAGAACACTGTAATGACAGAAAAGGAAAAATGTGTATTTCACACTAATATTTCCAATTTAATTACAACTGTACCTTTCACTTTCTAATAAAAAATTTTTAAAATTTTCTTTAAAGCCTATCTACCTATATTCTTCTTTTCTCGTTGTGCTTTTCTTGTTGTGCTTTTTGGTCCTGGGGATTGAATCCAGAGCCTTAGCTTATGTTAAGCATGCAAACTACCACTGAGCTACAACACCTAGCCCTACCTAATTTTTTAGAATCTTTTTAATTTTTTTCTTTGTAGTGCTGATAGGTCATGGCCATTTATGGACAACTCCAGTGCCTCCTTTTCTCTCCCACTTCATCTCATACTATTTCTCTCTCATGCAGGAAGCTTCTGCATCTTGCCTCTTTGACTTGCTACCATCATCCTCTCCCTAAAGGCTCTTCACTGGTACTGAACCTGAGGACGTGACACCTGGACTCTAGTCCATCCTCCCCACATGTGTGACTTGATCACATTTGTCCCTTATCGTGAAGATTCTTCTGGCTATAAAATTGTCTTTAACACTTTGATACATTTGGAGGAAAACCCCAACTTTTAAAAATCTAGAACAAAAGTCATTCTAAAAATTAATTTATCAGGTACTCACAGGAACTGTTTTGTGCAGGACAATTCAGTAGCTTCACAGTAGAAACAAGGGGTACAGATAAATCCTCAATTGCATAGAAATTGAACTCCAATACAGAGTTTCTTCAGATTCTCTGAGTTCTACAAAAGCCAGTCCTAATCTGTCTGTCTCTGTCTCTGTCTCTGTCACACACACACACACACACACACACACACACGGGCAGGAAGTCTGTATTCCTCATTGGATCCCCACACAGTTCCTTAAAAATTTTTTTATTTGCAACATGAAAATGATGATATCTCCTAAAATGTAAATTGGTGATTATTTCACCCCATCTAAAACCCTTCCAAACACTTTGCACTGCATTTACAATAAAGTCCAATCCCCCTACTTCTGTCTTGGTGGCCGAGTATGATCTGGCTCCTGCCTTCCTCTCTTCTAAGATCACTTCTTGCCATCAGTTGCTGTGCTTAGCAAACTGCAGCCATGACAGCTTCTGAGTGTTTCTAGGACACAACAAGCCCTAGTGTCTTTACTCTGTCTGAAAAGCTCACCTGTACCCACACCTGGTCACTCTTTATCATCCTTCAGTTGCAGTTAAATGTCAGCTTCTTACAGGGGAATTTTCTGCACTTGATCCCTGCAATCACTATCTCAGTCGACTGCATTTTTCTTAGCACTCAGCATGGTTTGTCATTCTTCTTTCTTTTCCATATCCCTAAGTGTGTGCACACTGGCTCTACCACTTGTTGGGTGTTTTATCTTGGTCAAGTGACTCAGCTTCCCTCAGCTTTATTTCAGTGTATATCTTAGCAGGCCATTTTGAGAATTAAACTAGGAAAGCAAAAGCATGTAGAATAGACTTTGGCTCCTATTAGGACTATTAGCTGTATATGGAGGATAAATACATGGCCAAACAGTGAAATGTTAAGAGTAGGAGTTCTTCAAAATTTAGTGCTAAGAGTTTTATAAGTAATTGAGTGAGAAAACTACACAGTGAATTTTTAGCTTGCAGTAATACTAAAATTTTCTGGAAGGTGAAATGCCAACTTGTTAGGAATGAATTCCTGGAAGACTATCAACAGTGTGAATAAGCTGAAAAACACAAAATTATAGTGTGGTCAACTTAATATGAAAAAAAAAAAAAACGAAAATAAGTGAGCCCTGCCTTTTGGTGCAGCGCTGGGGATAGAAAACAGGGCCTCATTCATGCTAGGCACACACTAGCAGTGAGCCACATCCTCAGCCTACGCCAGCAAATTTTGAAACTATGTTTTCCTATCCCCCTCTCTTAAAGTCTTTTTCCTTTCCTCCTCACCCTCATCTGCTGCACTCCACCATGCTCTGGCCAGATAACGTCAGAACCTCATTGTTACACACGGAAAGGCGGTGCATCATATGGAAAGAAGGAGGATTCCCTGCTGGTTTGATCCATTTTCCCAGCTTCTATCTTACAGTTTATATATAACAAGCTACACTGACACAAACTATGGCACAGAAATGAACAACCACGGAAAACAGCCCTGGATGTACTGCAGACCTTTTCTTGAAGGAGCACAATGCGATGTGAAAGCCTAAAGTGAACAACAATAAGTAAATACAAGCCTACGTTCAGGCAGTTTCTATTCTATTCTATTCTATTCTATTCTATTCTATTCTATTCTATTCTATTCTGTTCTGTTCTGTTCTGTTCTGTTCTGTTCCGTTCCGTTCCGTTCCGTTCCGTTCCATTCCATTCCGTTCTTTTATTGATATTGGCACCATTTTTATTTTTTATGAGGATATATTTATCATACACAATGATCACATTCATCATGAAAAGTCGATGCATGTACATAATGCATCTCAGTTCTTTGTACATTCCCTTCCCCGCCCTTCCCTCCTGGCTACATTTTTTTTCTGGCCTCCCTCCCCTCCATCTCTCTTTTTTCCTTTATTATCTATGTTCTATTTTTTTTCTTTATTTATATTTTGTGTTTCTCATAGAAGAGAAACCACATGATATTTAAGCTTGTGTGTCTGATTTATTTCACTTAACATTATGGTTTCAAGGTACATCTATTTTTCTACAAATGACTCAAGTTTATCTTTCTTTATGGCAGAAGAGTACTCTATTACATATAAAGACCCACACTTAATTTATCCATGTATCTGTTGATGGACATATATGCCATTTTCAAGATTTAGCTATTGTGAATTGTGCTGCTGTAAACATGAAGATGCATGTGTCACTGGGATACGGTGTCTTTAACTCTTTCAGGTGTATACCTAGGAGGGGAAGAGCAGGGTCAAATGGAATTTCTAATTTTAGTGTTTTCAGAATCTCCACACTGATTTCCATAGTGGCTGTACTAGTTTACACTCCCATCAACAGTATGCGTGCATGTGGGTCCGCCCCCAGCCCCAGCTGCTCCATAACCACTCGCATTTGTTCTGATTTCTTGATGAGGATCTTTCTGGAGTGAGATGGAAACTCAGTGTTGTTTTAAGGATCAGAGACACTGAACATTTTTCATGGATTCATTGGCCATTTGTATTTACTCTTCTGAGAATATCTTTTCACTTCAGTTGCCGATTTTTGGACTGGGTCTTTTACTTTTGGGGGATAACTTTTTTTAGTTTATTATATATTCTGGATATTAGTCCTCTATGAGAGTAATAGTTGGAAAAAAATTTTTTTCTCATGTTGTAGGTCGTTGTTTCATGCTTTGGGTTGTTTCTTTCGCTGTGCAGAAGTTTTCAAATTTGATTTCAGGGCTAAGGGTTTAGCTCAGCAGCCTGCCTGGCAAGTGGGAGGTCATGAATTCAATTTCCGGTACCAATAAATAAATAAATAAATAAATAAGATTTGATTCCATTTATTGATTCATGATGTTATCTCTTGTGCCATTGGGGTTCTGCTCAGAAAGTCATTGCTTATGCTCATGTCTTCAATAATTTTACCTATTTTATCTTCCATCAGATTGTGTTAATATTTAGAACTCTGATCCATTTTGATGTTACTTAAGCATATGGTAAAAGATATGGGTCTAGACATAGGTCTTCTGCATGTTTTCACAGAGTACATTTTTGGCCTGATCTTTGTCAAAGATCAGATAACTAAATGCAGTGGGAGTTATTCTGCATCTTTTATTTGGTTTTGTTGATCCACATGCCTGTTGTTTTGCCAACACCATGCTATTTAAATCTAGTCCTAGTTGTTTGAGGAATCTCCACATTGATTTCCACAGTAGTTGTACCAGCTTCCACTCCCACCAACAGTGGAGAATAGTTCCTTTTCCCCCACAGCCCCATCAGCATTGTTATTGGTTGATTTCTTGATAATAGTCATTCTTTCTGAAGTGAGATGTAATCTCAGTGTTGTTTTAATTTGCATCTCTCAAAAGACCAGTGATGTTGAACATTTTTTCATATATTTGTTTGCTATTTGTATTTCTTCATTTTTTGGTTACTGTGGTAAGAACACTTAATTTGAGATGTACCATCATATTTATCTCAGATGCCCATTTTTGAATTGGGTTTTTAAATTTGGGGGATCTGATTGTTTTAAAATTTTTATTTTAAAGAGAATAAAATCAAACAAAATAAAACAGAATAAAGCCAACCAAAACAAACCAGTGTAAGTGACACAGGGCTTCAAAATAATATGAAATTAAAAATGGTTACCATAATGACTCTTGTCTTCAAAATAGCTGCAGATAGCTTCAGACATAGTAAAAATCAAACAAAACAGAACAGAACAGACTAGAACCAACAGAAGCAAAAACAATGAATATAGTAAAGGACTTCAAAACAAGGCAGTAGTAAATTCAAAATGGCTAAATAAGTTATCTTTGAAATAGCTGCCCATGTCATCAGATATAATCAAATCAAATAAAACAAAATCCAACCCGACAAAACAAGGAAAATGGTACAGGACTTCAGAACAAGATAATAAGGAATTCACAATGGCTACCACCTTCAGAAGGTGGGGTTCTGATTTTTTTCAATTCTTTATATATTTTAGAATAAGTCATTTGAGTGATAACTGGTAAAATTTTTTCCAACTCTGTGGGATTTCTTTTCACTCTGTTGGTGATGTCTTTTTCTGTGAAAAAAACTTTTTAATAAGATGAGATTCCAGTTATTGTTTTGAAGAATTTCCCTGCAATTTGGGTTTTGTTCATGAAGTCTCTGCCTACCCCCACGACTTCAAGATTTCTACCTACTTTCTCTTCCAGTAGATTTAATGTTTCTGTTTTAATAGTTAGATCTTTGATACTTTGACTTTAGTGAGTGCTGATAGACATGGGTCTAGTTTTTGTCTTCAGCATACAGGCAGCCAGCTTTTCCAGCACCATTTATTAAAAAGGCTTTCTTCCAGTAACCTGTTTGGCCTCTGTCAAAGATAGGTGGCTGAGTATGTTTGTAGTTGTGTCTGCATCTTCTAATTTGTTCAACTGATCTTTAGGTCTTTTTTGTTTGTTTTGTCCTTTTTGCCAATACCAGTACTTATTTTATCACAGTAGCTTTGCAGTATAATTTCAAGTCAGGGATTGTGAAAACTCCTGCCTTGCCTTTGTTGCCCAGGACTGCCTTTGCTATTATTGTTGATTCCAAATGAATTTTAGGAGTGTTTTCTGCAATTCTGTGAGGTATGCTAATGGTATTTTGATTGGGATTGCATTATATCTATATAGAAATTTTGGGAGTATGGCCATTTTCACTATGTTCTTCCTATCCAAGAGCAAGGGATATCTTTTCATTTTCTGATATTCTGATCAATCTCTTTTTTTGGTTTTCTGTAATTTTTAATATATAGATCTTCTACATCTTTTGTTAGATTGATTCCTACGTATTTCATTTTTTTGGATGTTATTGTGAAGAATGTAGTTTCCCTAATTTGTCTCTCAATGAGTTTGTTGTTTGTGTAGAGGAATGCTATTGATTTTTGAGTGCTGACTTACCCAGCTGAATTTGTTTATTAAATCTAGAAGTCTTTTGGTTGAGTTTTTGGGATCTTCCTTGTAGAGTATCATGTCATCTGAAAATAATTATAATTTAACTTCTTCCTTTTCTATCCTTATTCCTTTTATATCTCTTTCTTGTCTAATTGCTTTGGCTAATGTTTTCAGAAGTATATTGCATTGGAGTGGTAACAGTGGACATCTTTGTCCTGTTCCTGATTTTAGAGTTTAAGCTTATAGTTTTTTGAAATTGTAGTTCTTTATTATTGCATTTATGCCAAGTTTGAAATAATTCTCTTCCCACCGCCAACAACATTATTTGATTTACTTATTTTTTTCATTCTTTGTCATGGTAAGA
>PVJX010012886.1:0-49005 GCA_004027295.1 Dolichotis patagonum | reverse complement strand
CAGCTATTACTTCTGTAAATATCCTCTTGATATCATTTGGGCTGTCCCCTTCTTTTTCATTTATCCCTATTAATCTTATGTTATTTTTCTTTGCATCATCTTGCAGGTGTTGAATTGTTATTTCCTGATTCTTTGTTATTTTTAAAAGATCTTGTCTTTCCTGCTCACTGGCTGCAATCTTATCTTCGAGGTCTGAAATACTATCTTCACTTTCATTGAGGCGGTTTTACAGCTTTCAATAGAATTTTTGATTTCCTGTATATCTCTTTGAATCTGCTTTATGCATTCTGTTTGTTTCTTATATTGTTCATTTAGGGATTCTATCTGTTTGCTTTGTTCCTCTAATTTTTTAGCTGTGTTTTCACTAGATGCATTCACTATTTCTTTCACTATTTTTATCAATTCTTATTTTACCTGGGCAAGTATTTCTGATTTGAATTTCTCCATAGCTTTCCCTATTTGCATATTTATTTCATTTGATATCATTTCAGACATTTCAGGTGTATGGCTTCTTTTTTCTTCTATGTACATGGCTTCTAAGCTTTCTTGTGGAGGGCTAGAGCTTTGAGCCTGCCTTTTGGTCTTTCCTTTTGTCATTTTTCTATATTTCCTTGCTTTGAGTGGTGTTCCAATGCTTTATCTGCATGTATGGCGAATTATCTCTTGCACCCTCAGTTCCTGGGGGGGCAGTGGCTCCCCCACAGGCTCTTGGCTTCCTCACAGGGTCCTAACTCCCCTCTGTGGGCTCCTGGCTCCCTAAGTTGTAAGGTGAATGCTGGGCGTGGTCAACCTGGAGCCTGTGGAATCTCAGGCAGTGAAGGCCACTGTACTTTGTCCCAGGCAGGTCTCCAGGAGGTTCCCTGTGAGTGAAGGGTGGGTCTACAGGTCCCAAAGAGTCAGGCCAAAATGCTGGTTTCTGCAAAGTTCCCGGTCCCAAACAGACCTGGCCGAGATGTCAGTCTCCTCAAAGTTCCCAATCCAAACAGCCCAGGCCTCTCTGCAGGTCCGGGAGGTTCCCGGTCCCAAAGAGTCAGGCCATGATTCTGGTCTCTGGGAAATTTCTTGGGGATGAAGTGTGGGGCTATGGGCCCAAACAGACCTGGCCCAGATGCCGGTCTCCAGGAAGTTCCCTGTGGATGAAGGGCGGGCCTACCAGTCCCAAACAGTGGGGCTGAGATGCCGGTCTCTGCAGAGTTTCAATCCAAACAGCCCAGGCCACTCTGCCGGTCCGGGAGGTTCCCGGTCCCAAAGAGTCAGGCCGCAAGGCTGGTCTCTGGGAGATTTCCTGCCTGTTCTTGTTTTTCTTGAATGCCACCAGCATTCAATCATTGGGTTCTACCATGATGACCTTGTTGAATCCTAATCCCACCTCTCAATGGTCTCTCTAAACACCATGTCATGGTTTATGTCAGTGGCTCCAAGCCTCATGCAATTACAAACTCTACTAAATCTAGTGTTTGTGATTGGTTCTTTAGCCCTCGGATTTGTGGTGTGAGTGCTATGCCCGCCTATGGGTGGAGCCAGGATATGATGTAACGTTGAAAAGAAGGCGTCTCTCTCTCTCACCAGATCCCACTTGTTTGCAGCTGGCCATGAATGGCGACCGGCCATACCACCCTGCCGCTTGGAGCCAGCTGAGTATAGCCTGAAACCTTCGAGAACTGTAAGATATAAACCTTTCCTTTCCTAACTTTAGGCATCAGGTATTTTGTATCAGCAATGAGTAAAAAGTATCTAAGATACACCATCATCAGAGTATGGTGGATTTCCAGTCGTAGTTAGATTTCTACCCTCTGTTTTTATAGTGCTGGGGATGGGACACAGGACCCCATGCATACTAGGTTAGAGCTCAATTACTGAGCTACACCCTCAGCACAGTTTCTACCCTCTTAGTGCCTCACAATGGAAATCCAATGTCAACACATGGACTCTTAGGGAGAACACTCAAAACATATCTAAGCCACAGCCAGCACTGAGCCTGAAATAACACATTGTAAGCTGTTGTATCCCTTCCTGGAAGGCGGGTCCAACTGATACAGCTCAGTGACACAGCCAGCCATGCTTCCACTATGACAGTGAACTCACCCACTGTTTTTTCCATTCTTCCATTTAGGTGTTGACAATGTAGGTACTAACATGAAGCTTATCTGTTCAGTTTTTAAACTATCTCTCTTCCAACTTTTTTGTTCTTCTTACTTATGAATGAAGTCAAGAGCCAGTTTCATAGACTTGTCCAATAACTTTCATGCATCTTGACCTTACTTTTAGATGTCTACAAAGTCTAGTCTGTTGTAAATTTTAAAAATTTCTGCAGTTCCCATTTTGAATCTTTATGCACTGAATGTAGTCTGTGTTGTTTCCCTTTCTTCTAGCTCAGGACAGATCCAGGCTTAGAAGGCAGCTGTGGGGAAGAGAGGTGGGAGCTGTTCAATCCTTGCTTAATCTGCTCTTCTGTCTCTACAGCCTGTGTGAGTATGGCTCCTCCTGGGCTGGAGAAGGGGAGTGTATTAGTTTCCTGTGGCAACTGTAACAAACCACTACAAATTAGTAGCCTAAAACCCAGAAATACATACTTTCATAGTTCTGGAGGCCAGGAGTTTGAAATTAGGGTTACTAGGCTGAAATCAAAGTATTGACAAAGATATGTTCCTGCTGATGCTCTAGGAAGAGACTATTCTTTGCTTCTTCTAGCTTCTGTGGCTGCAGATATTCTTTGGTTTGTGGTTGCAGCCCTCAGTTTTACTTCTTTGGTTGTACCACCTCATTCTCTCCTGTGTGCTATGGGTTCCCTGCTGCTTTTCTACAAGGATACTTACAATTGCATCTGGGGCTGGTTGGTTAACCTAAGAAAGTCTCCTCATTGTCTCAAGATCCTTAACTTAATCACATCTTCAAGGACTCTTTTCCCAAATAAGGTGACACCCACAGGTTCCAGATATTAGGATGCAGGTACCTTTGACAAATAGGGGACGTTTCTCAAATGAACATAAGTACATAATTGGAGAAACCGAAACAGTTGTACTGATTATTCCATTGTGGGCTTCTGCATAGCACAGATAACCACATTGTGGTTCTTACTCAGAGGGGTTAGGGTTGGAGTGGATGTTTATCATTTACCACTGGACTCTCATCTCATGCAAGCCACGTCCTTGGGGTCACTGTGTGAATCTTCTGCTTCTGTTCTCATGATCCAGTAATGTAGCTTCTCTCAGCTACATTACTGGATCATGTATACCCCCTCTTCCTCGACTTCAATCTCCAGGGATATTCTTTGAATGGAGCCCAAGATAGGAATGTCTTAAGGATCCCTGAAGAGCCCATATGTTGAGATGTAAGGATTTATGGTTATCACATACTAGATTTAACAGTTCAGAGGTGATGATCTTGCATCAAGTTCTTCACAGAGCAATGGAGGAGTGAGCCTGAGTCTGGTTATTTTGAATGGATCAGCAGCTCTTCCAGTGATGACCTATGAGGTACAGGTGACATCTTCCAGTGTGGGTGTGATCTATGTTTGTAGCAGTTGGTTACTGAGCACACAAACAATCTCCATTGCTGTACTCAACATTTTATTGCTGTTAGTTTTGCTACCTCTAGATGTATCTGTCTCTCTGTTCATCTATTTATCTAACTACACTATTGATTTTGTTTCTCTGGAAGATCCTGACTAATACATGGTGAGCCCATATGTTGAGATGAAAAAGGTTTTGTCTGTATCTCTAAAATAATCTTGTAAGGATTTATTTGCTCTTTGTTATCCTCGCTTAAGAAAGTATAGGTTATATTTCCATCTTCTCCACTCTGACTTAACAAAATTCATTGCCTTCCTGGAATGTGTGTGGCATTCATCTTGGCATAGAGTGGGTAGGGAAGTGGGGGTGGAAGACAAAGCGAGGGGGAAAGATGAAGAAAAAACTAAGCAAAAGTTCCTATTCTCAAAGCACTGAGAAAAACTGGCTAGGTTTTCAGCACCTACATGGCAGATTGTATTTTCCAAAAATAGCAGCAACAATATTCCCTTTTCCCATATGTTCTTCTCTAATGTGACTTTGCCATTTTTTTTCAACAACAGAAAGTAGAGTTTATTTCTTCTTCCTTTAAATCTGTGTGGCCTTGGGCTGGGGATTTAGCTCAGTGTCAGGCATAAGAGCCTGACTGGCAAGCACTAGGTCATGAGTTCAATCCCTGGTTAAAAAAAAATGCATGTAAATCTGTGTGGCCTTGACTCATAAACTATGCCCATGTGACATTCTGGGACTTCCAAGGAGGTCAAAAGAAGCCTTATAGATTCTGCCTAAGTCTCTTGGAAAGCTTGTTGTAAGATACTCTCTTTGGGACTCCAGGTGTAACTCTGTGAGAAATCCAAGTGATAGGCAGAGACCATGAGTGGGCACATTAGCTGATAGTCTCAGTTTGACTCCTAGCCAGTGACCAGCCTCAATTGTCACACATATGGGTGGACCATCTTGGATATCCACTGCACCTTCACCTTCCACTGTCTGCAGCCCCAGTGGGAGAAACCAAATGAAAATCCCCAGCTGAGCCCAATTAACCCATAGAACCATCGGAGACATTAATCAATTGTTGTCTCTAGAGTTGGAGTGGTTTTTAAGACACTGATGTAGAACACAGAAACATAATTAAAGCAGAACATGAAAACTGTATAATGCTTTTGAATTTTACACGGACCTTAATTAGAACATTGAATGAATTCCTAGGGTGAAAGTGCTGGGAGTCGGCATCCTCTGCCGTATTTAACAGAGCAGAACTTGACCAAGAAAGGTGATGGTCAGGTTCAAAGAGGCAAACAGTGGCAGCACTGGAATAGGCTCTGGATCACTTGTTCATCTTTACCCACACGGAGGAACCTGAGCTTCCATCCAGCCACTGGATTCAACCTATGACTCCTACCCTAGTTCCAAATAATCATTTCTTGCTGTGGTTCCTATCCTTCCTTTCCTTTCTAGTTCTTTTCTGCCACTGGCTTAGTTCAGGCCTTCTGTCATTTCTTTATGAACAAATGGTGGAGATTTCTAATTCCCATCTACATGTTTTGCAAACCAGTTTTCAACTTACTGTTTCAGATTAACCAGCAATGGCTCTATAATACCAGTTTGGTCACTCTCCCGCTCTGATATTTGTCAAAGTCTCCCCATGAGGTGTTCAAATCTCCTATGAGCAGACAGAGTACTCCACGACCTGGAATCTTCCACCGCTCCTGCCTCTTCCCTCCTCCAGCCAGAGCTGGCGTCTCTTTACCCACGACTCCTTTCCCAGAACTCTTCACGCCGTTTGTCTCCTCACCCTGAAGGCACCCCTCAGCACACCTATCAATCAGTTTCCTTCCTGAAAAAATTTGAATGATTTTTCTTTCCAAAATGAACACCTTTCCTTTCAGGGTTTTTAATCCCTTTAAAGTAAATAAAGCAAAGCAAGAAAGCAATTAATTCTATAACTGGATTTGAAAACAGATAATGCAGTTCATCTGACGATGCTACCTCGAATGTAACGGTATTCGCTGGGGATGCACTTGAGTGTAAGAAAGCTGCAAACTTCTTTAATATTAAGAGCATCCTATTTCTTCAAGATGAGGATTCTGCTCTGCTGTTTATCAAAGCATACACACTTCTGTCCTAATTTGGTGTGGAGCCACTATGAAAGGAAACAGCTTAGTAAGAAAATGCAACACCCATTAGCTCTTTCACAGATTCTGAAGATTTGAAATAAAGTTAATTGGATTTGTTCACAGATCTAAGAATCAGCCCACAGCAGTGTTCCCGAAGGAGATTCCAAGGAACGTTGGTTCTAAGAGAAATGTGAAAAAATGTTCTGTGATGTAAATTGAGGAAATATAGAATTAAACAAAATAAAATGATCTTTTTAACCTTGCCTTCCCCCCCCAAATTTCAGAGGCTTCACTATGCTAATACGCATAGATTGTCATCTCCTGCAGGGGGCAATGGCATTCTGGCAATCTAGTCTTTGACCATGAATCTCTTCTATGAGAGATCATCTCACACCTCTAATGGTTGGTGGAAAATTTTTGGAAAAGAATATTGTTCACCGAGATGGTAGTGATTGCTCCAAGTACTGTGGATAGAGGCCCAGTCTTTTGGTCAAACAGATTTAGCTTCCACAGGAAGGAGAAGAAAATGCACACCCCTCTCCATGACTTTATATTACAAATTTTGTCTTTTTAGAGAGTTACTGTTGTTGAAATCCCAGATGACTGGATATAATTTACTGCGCATCCTGGCTGTCTCTGAGTCAAGCGTGTGTTTTGGGGAAAAGGGTGTACATTGCCTTGCTCCCCTTTGTCAGTTTTGAGGGAGATGTGAATAAAGGAAGGAGGCTGAATGCTATGTGTGCATGTGAGTTTGGTCAGTGAACCAGGACAAACAACAAGAGAGGATGAATGGCTGGACAAGGATCAGGGTATATGAGAAAAATACCTCTGCCACATCTGCCCTGGATATTCAGGCTGACCAGAAAGTTCTAGAAAATTCTAAGGTCAAACACTTGGAGTAAATTTTTGAAACAAAAGGAAGCATTCTTCCCTTTCACCCCTACACTTGACCTGGCATGTAACGGAAAAGCTTTTTAAAGAAATTACAAGCAGGAGTTGAATCCCCTTGCTCCCACCCCCCATGAAAGCCAAAATCTGAAAACTGTACATTTAACTCAGTTTTCCCATTGTTGAATATAATACCAGTACTCGTAACTTGAAGGAAGATGGTATAATTTGGCTCATGTTTGGAGGGAATTCAGTGCATGGTCAGTTGACTTAAAGGCAAGGAGGTCGTGGCAGAAGAGTAAGGTAGAGCAAAATTGCTTGATTCATGGTGGCTGGGAAGCAGAAAAAACAATACTTAAAGGAAGGGATGAGAGACCAGAAATAGCACCCAAGGCCATACCCAGACTTGTGCTCCACAAATTCCCTGAATGGTTTCCAAGACCAATGGAATTCACATGTAATGTTAACCTCCACACACAAAAAAAAAAATGGAGTGGGAGGGAACATTTAATCATACTATGTAGCATGTACTACAATTTTTAAAATCCAAGATACCAAAAACAATTGGATGCCTAAGTTGAAAGATCTGAACCAGCACAATTCCTTACTGTATTTGACTTTGGAATACGTAGTTCTAAGGCTTCTGGGATGTTGTTTAGTGCACCTTGGAGACCAGTATTAAAGCTGGAGCTGACAATGCCATTACGTAGAGTCTATCCCATAGTAACATTTTATACTTCGATATTTTTAGCTAACACAATAGAGCCAAAGCAAACATCACAGAACAGACATAATGAAGGATGCAAGCTTAGCCCTAAATCTTGAGTGCACTTGATTTGTGGGATTGTCTTGTTCAAGAAAAGGCTACTACCAGGGGCTCTGATTCATCAGGAAATACCTTTATTTCAGTAGGCTTTTGGGTGCTTATTAATAGAAACTTCTTTTATTCAAATAATATTCAGTGCTTTACAATTTTATCACATCATGTCACTATCTCATTTCCTTTCAGCTACAATGCAGTGTTCAAGGAAACCACCAAATCTACGTGGTTATATTCATTACAGCATGCTTAGGAACAGGAAGACTTTCAAGATCACTCGCTTGGTAATTCAACAAGTATTTACTGATGGCTGTAATGTGAGTTAGACCTATATCAGGATATTGCTACCTCACAGCCTAGAAGACATGTCTGAAAAATAAAGAGAATGATACATTATCAATAATGACTGAAATGAATAACAGTTTGCCATTAATCTACCTTGGGAATACTCCCCTCTGCTTCAGACACACTTACCTGATTATTCTCAGCACTTTCTGAAGCAGCTGTATAAGTCATTTTTTGTGAACCTTTAATTCCACTGTCCTGGCTACCTCATTCCTTGAATTGATTCAAAACATTGAACTTTTTGGTCATTTTTGTCTTGAGGAAATGCCAAAAGTCACATGGTGCCGGATCTGCAGGAGATGGAAGAGGACACCCAATCGTGTTTTTATGAGATTACCTTTCTACTGCATGGCACTCAGAAGCTACAGTCACTATATTTTTTAAAAATAATATCTTGTAAAGATGCTCATAAATGAAGATTTTAGAATTGCTTCAGAAAATGGCAGTTATGATGGGATAAATGTGTTCTAAGTGAAGTGGAATACTTTAAGGGAGATGAATGACACTATGCCTTTTATTGTAATCAATTTTTAAAAATTTAAACATTTCCTGTCTATTTTGGTCACACAGGATATACAGGTTTAAAGGACTGAAGCAGAAAACAAAACCTTAAAAATAGAAAATATAATTTTTTCATAGTAATAAAGAATATGGGGCAGAAAATGGTGGAAGCTGAAGGGTGGAGGCGAGGTGGAGACACCTTCAGACAGGTGGGTCAATGAAGATCTCTCCACAGAAAGCAGAGACCAAAGAGAGAAGTAAGGAGAAAGCAATGAGAAAGAAATAATCACACGTGAGGTGGTAGCTGAAGGAACACTTTTGTAAAGACTCATGTCTGTAAGACAAGATTACGTTTAAATGCTGATGATTTACATGACAGTTGCGATAGTTTAGATTTAAAGTGCCACCCAGAAGTCTCGAGTTTGGAGGTGGGGCTATTGGAAGGTACTTAGATTAGGAGTGCGTAATGCTTACCAGTGGGTCACTCCATTGAGGAGTTCTCAGCTAAAATGTTATAGGAAGCTGGGTAGAAGAGGTAGGTCACTGAGGATGTGATCCAGAAAGATGTACTCTTGTCCCTGGCTCCTTCTTTCTCTCTGAGTTTCCTGGTCGTGGAATGAGCAGGTCTCCTCCACTACGTCTTTCTGTCATGTTGTTTCTGCCTTAGAGCTGCCCAACCATGCACTGAATCCATTGAAACCAAGAGCCAAACCTTTCTTCTGTAAGGTTGTGTCAAGTATTTTGTCCCAGTGATGAGAAAGTAACTTATAGAGTCACATGACAAGGCTTACCGATGTAGCATGTGGGAAAGAATTAATTGAAAGGTGTTGTTGTGGCTTTTAGCCTGGAAATCTGATGATGGAATCACTTAGTGAAATATGGAAAATTAGTAGTTTGGCCTGAGTCGTCAATTAGAGAACTAAATGGAGATGTTGAGCAGTTAGATATATGTGACTAGAATTCCAGGGGGAGATCTGGGAAGCAGATGGAAATTTTTATCTACATGATGGCCTGGCTAATACCATCTAGAAAGTAAGTATCACTGGAAAAGAATGGGTCCAACGATTGAACCCTGAATCTTCCAGTATTTAGAGACTGCAAATGGAAAACTTGTTGCAAGGAAGAGCAAGTGATTAATTATATCAAATCCTGAGAGTCAAATCAGAACAATGCTTGTGTGTTAGTCTATGCACTTAGCATCATGGAAGTTAGTGACCACCTTTGACAAAAGTATTGTCTGGAATGGTGCGGATGAGTGTGATGGACACGGGAGAGAGGTTCGGATGAGAAGAATGAGAGATTATGAGTATAGCTCACCTTTTTTTTAAGTGAGTTTTGCTGTGAATGGACCATTAATACCTTTGTTCCTCCAATTACTATTGGGTGATGAATGGGTAATGAAGTCACCTTTTGGCCAGATTTCAGAATGCAGAAAAAGTCTTGAATGAATTCTTTCTATGACAACACCAACTGACCTTATGGGAGAGCCCACAGGGAGATGAGGTTATGAATATATCACACTTCCCTTTATTGTTTATCACTTCTTTGCACTGCATAGATGCTAAACTTTCTTGTTTCCTTCCTTCCTTCTTCTTCTTCTCCTTCTTCTTCTTCTTCTTCTTCTTCTTCTTCTTCTTCTTCTTCTTCTTCTTCTTCTTCTTCTTCTTCTTCTCCTTCTTCTTCCTTCCTTCCATCTTTCCTTCCTCTCTCTCTCTCTTAAAAATTGAAGGTTATAGCAGTTTTGTATCAAGAAACATGTTGCTATTTTTCTAACATGTGCTCAGTTCAAGTCTCCAGGATACATTTTGGTAATTATTGTAAAATTTCGGTTTTCCATTATTATTGTATCTGAACTTGCCATAGGGCTGGTTGAATAGGACAAATAAACTTGACTTGTTATGTTGTATTTGATGTTTCCCATAATTCTGTACAGAGGGACCTTTGATCTTATATATAACAGCTTGTTTATTATTCTGTTGTTTATTCAACAGATATGTATTCATTGTTTGTTTTTGGGACAGGGTCTCCCTATGTAGTTCAGGCTGGCCTAGCACCCACTGTGTAGCTCAGCCTGGCCTCAAACTCACAGTGATCCATCTGCCTTGCCTCCCAAGTGTTGGGCTTACAGGTATGTACCACCAGATATTTACTGAGCACCTATTAAGGCTCAATCACTGTTCCAGACTCTGTAGACACAGTAAGAAAAAATGCAACTCTGCCCCGAATCACTTTTAAAAAGTAATCCACTTACATGTTGTCTACGAGAGACACCATAGATACAAAAATACAAGGAGACTGAAAGTAGAAGATGGAAAAGATACTTCATGTGAACCATGACTGAGGGCTGCAAAGGCTACACTAACATCAGACTGAGTAGATTTTAAAGCAACAACTATTACTAGAGATAAAAAAGAACATTTTATGATGATAAAATGACAAACCTATCAAGAAGACATGACAATTATAAATACTTATGCCCTTACCAACAGAACTCCAAAATATATGAAGCAAAAACTGAAAATGTTTAAGGCAAAGATAGATAGTTCAACAATAATTGCTGGCAATATAAATATCCATTTTGATAATGAATTGAAAAGTAGGCACAAGATTCCAAAAACAGAGGACTTTCCAAACCAACTATAAACCAACTAGAATTCCACCCACCAACATCAGAAAACACATTCTTTGCAAATACATGTGGAACATTGTCAGGCTAGACCATAGACCATATGTATTAGGACATAAAATAAATAAATGTCAAACCTCAATAATTTTACAAGGGCTGAACTCATGTCCTTTCCGAGCACAAGGAATGGAATTAAGAACCAATAAAAAAATTTAGGAAGTCAACAATATATAGCAAGTAAACAGCAGTGAAATAACCACTATCTCGAAGAAGCAATAGGAAAGATGACTAGAAAATACAGTACTTTGAGATGATAATAAAGAAAGGCAAGCACAAACTAAGCTCAAGTCAATAAAGACAACAATAAAGTTTAGAGTCAAATAAATAAAATAAAGAAAAGAAATGTGTTAAGAAAATCAACAAAATCAAAATTTGGTTCTTTTAAAAATGTTTATTAGTGTGTATTAAATGTTTAGACAGTGTGGTGTTTCCATTTATGCACACCGCAAGCACTGTTCAAATCCGGCACCTCTTCTGCATCCTCCACTCCTCACATACTTTTCTCAATCTCTAGTTTATTTTCAGGTAGACATTTTTTAAGTTTCCACATACAATAAGCTTTTTTAAATTTTATTTTATTTTATTTTATTTTTATTTTTATTTTATTTTATTTTATTTTTTGGTACTGGGGATCAAACTCAAGACCTCATGCTTGCCAGGCAGGCATTTATGCCACTGAGCTAAACCCCCAGCCCAAAATTTGGTTCTTTGACAAAAATAAAAGTTGAAAAATATTTAGATTCATTGATCAAGAAAAAAAAATCTCTTGTTTCTAAAATCAGGAATAAGAGTTGGAACACTGACATCACACTAATAAAAACTTATTGTATGCTAACAAATGACATAACCTACATGACTGATTTCAAAACTACTACAAGTTATAGTAATGAGAGTATAGGGCTAATATGAGAATAGAAAGACAGATCAGTGAAAGCACCGAGAGTCCAGAAATATGCCCACCTTTCTAAGATCAACTGATTTTTAACGACTGTGTCAAGACAATTGAATGGGGGAAAATAGTTTTGTCGACAAGTGGTACTGGAGAAATGGAATATCTAAATAACAAAACTGGATCTCTACCTTCTGCCAGATTTCCAAATTAACTCAAAAAGGAGCATAGATTTGAATGTAAGAGATTAAAATTATACAATTTTCGAGGAAAGCAACTAAATTTTTGTGTTCTGAGGATAGGACTGGTTTCTCAGGTATGAAACAAAAGAAAAAAGTAACAAAAGAAATGAATACGTAAACTAGACTTCATCAAATTAAAACATTTGTGTTTCAAAGAAAATCATCAAGAAGTGCAAAAAATCACATGTGAAGAAAAATAATTGTAGATTATGTATCTGATAACGGACCTAGCTCCAGATGTATAAAGAGCTCATTACTTATAATAATAAAAGCTAAATAACACAATTAAAGCATGGCCAAAGGATATCAGCAGATATTTTTTCGAAGAAAATACACGAATGGCTAGCAAGCCCTTGAAAAAGACAGTCATCATTAGTCACTAGGGAAACTCATAGTAAAGCCACAAGGAGTGTCACCTTTCATCCACTACTGTAGGAGGACTGTAACTTTTTAAAAGGCAAGTAAGTGTTGGCAAAGATGTGAAGAAACTGGAGCCCTTTACATCATTGTAAGAGTGTGAAATTGTGCATCCATTGTGGGAAATACTTTGGCAGTTCCTCAAAAAGCTAAACAAAATTTCCATATGACCTAGTAATTCCTTGCCTAGATATAAACCCAAGAGAAATGAAAACATATGTCCACAAGAAGACTTGCTTGTGAATATTCATAGTGGCCTTTTTCATAACAGCTCAAAAGTGGAAACAACCCAACTATCTATCCACTGAGGAACTGATACACAAAATGTGGTCCGTTCCTGCAGTGTGAGATGACTCAGTCATAAAAAGAGTGAAGTACTGACACATGCTTCAGTGGGAAGAAACTGGAAAACATTATGCTAAGTGGAAGAAGCCAGAAACAAAAGCACTTATCATATAATTTCGTTTAGATGAAATATTCAGAGAAATTGGTAGAGACAGAAAGTAGATTCATGCTCGTCAGGAGCTGGAGGATGCAATGGAGAATAATTGCTAATGAGTATGCTGTTTCTTTGAGAGTGATGTAATTGCTCTAAAATTAGATAGTGGTGAGCTCCTGGCTTGGTGAATGCATCAGGATGCTGCAGGGTGGCACGGGCAGAAACAGCAAGGCAGCCTGTGTCTCCTCTTGGACACTCTGCCCCAGGCATCTCTTCCATTTAGTCACTCCTGATTTTATGTATGATAATAAACTTAAATGTGCTTATGCTTCCTTGCGTGGAGAACATGGTAAAAATGCCAGGAACGCTAAAAGACCCAGGGCCTACTCCCTGAATACTTTACAACTTCATGGAGGGAAAAATATCAGAGGTATCTCTTGTTTCTAGGGTGCATTTTGAGTATCTGTTTCTAGGGTGGATTTTGAGTATCTGGACTTGGCATTTAAAAGCTCGGCACGCTCTCAGATGTGACTTGATAGACTGCCACGAAACCATGAATCCTGCACGGAAGGGACCTGTGGGGCTGAGTCCCAGCCATCAGAACCAGCATCCCGCCCTGAGAACTGCACTTTGGAGCTGCTTTGATACAACTGGATGCAAGCTGATGAATAGCCCAGTGAAAGCGGTGCTTGGACCAGAGCTTGCAGCAGAATGAGGGCCTAACGGGGATCACCATTGCACACGCGCGCTGACTTTTAACAGGGCTTCCGGATTTGCACTCCATTGTCTTAAATTCCTCCTTGGACCCTCTGAGCACTCTGTCCTGGGCAATCACCTTGCTAAGGTTTGGCAGGCATAGGTTTCTGTGCTAGCTGTGCCCTGTGGCTGCACTCACTAAAAGGATTGGCTTTTGGGGGGGCTGTGAGTCTATGGACAAGCAGAGGCTGAAATCCCGCAAAGCCGTAACTAGGTGTTAGCTTCAGTAGTCCCAAAGCCGACTTCAGGATCTCAGCTTCTCTGTCCTTTCTCCCTTCCAAGGGTTCAGGTCAGACGCCAGCCACGGTCTGCCTCCGAAGTACGGCCTTCTGTATAGATTCCCACAGCAGTGTGTTTGTGTTTTTTGTCTGGTTTTGTTTTCTTAACTCACAGAATTCTTTGCCAGAGAAGAAAGTGGTTTCTTAGAAAAAGCAAACCAATTCTTTATAGGGTTCCCCCCAAAATATTTAGAAGTCAGCATACACCAACAGTCCCAGCACTCTGGGAAGCTGAGGCAGGAGGATAAACCTTTTGAGCCGGGTTTGAGTGATGTTGGGAGATGGTGTTTCATAATAATAATAATAAAGTTGAGGATGTAGCTCAAGGTAAAGACTCTGAGTTCAATCTCCAGTTCAATCAGCAAACAACAACAACAACAAAAAAGAAAAAGGAAAAAACAGCTAACCAAGTATGTGTTTAACTTAAGAACTTGAAATAAAATGTAGGGCATTCAGAGAAGAAAGCTAGGCTGATGTAGCAGACAGATGGACACAGTGGTGACCTGCCATGATAAGCCATGGATTTCTGGCTGGTTTTGTCAGTCAGCCTGGTGGCCTTGGAGGATCACCACTTTTCTATGGGCTTAAATTTTCCTATAAATAAATTAAAAATCCCAAATTTAATTAATTAATTAAACTTTGTGATGAGGATTGCATGATTCTGTTAACCAACCAAGAGCCATGGAATTGCACATTGTGAGAGACTAAATATTACAGTATGTGAATTAGACTTCCATCAAAATAATCAACAATCATTGTCCCTAGAGAGCTTACATTCATGTGAATATGGAAGAAATATGCAAAATAGATTGGACATGCAAATAGGTAAACCATTTTAGATGATAATAAATGCTGTGAGGGAGAAGAAAATTGAGCAAGGAATAGGGACATGGAGGGACAACTCAGATAGACGATAGTGAGAGCTTTTCCCAGTGCAGTGATTTGGGAGCGGAAACCGGAAGGAGATGAGGTGTGAACCAAGAGGAAGGGTGGAAAGCACTCCATGAGGAATGGTAGCTGGTAAGAGGATGAGGGAGGAGACTGTGGGGTGTGCAAGAGGGCCAAGGGGGTCTCTGTCACTCCTTGAAGTGAAATGGGAAAATGCAGATGAGGTTGGAGGGCTGGCGTGGGGGCCAGGGATGACCCAGAGAACCTTGTGGGACGTCATAAAGACGCACAACCACAGATTTATTCCCAGTGAACACTTGAGAACTAGTTTCATCTAATTTAATTTTTTTCTTTGAGGGAAAGTATTGTCCACTCATGCATTCTTTTTAAATTGACACACAATTGTGCAAATTTATCAAGTACAATATAACAACTCAATACATGTGTACAGTGTGCAACGATCAAAACAGGACAACTAGCATTTTTCTCTCCTTAGGTATTTGATCATTTTTTCTTTCGTGTCAGGAAGCTTCAAATTCCTCACTTCCAGTTCTTTATAAAATAGACAATAAATCATTAATTACAGTCACCCCACTGTGCTATGGAACGTTAGAAATTCTACGTCCTGTCTAAATGTATGTTGGTACTGATTAACCAGCCTCCCTCTGATGGGAACTTTCTGGCTGCAGAGAAGAGCTTAGCACAACTGGAATCATCCAGACTCCAAGACACAGAGCGACTCACTGCAGGTGTCCGGAGGGAGCCTGAGGGGGCTGGCCTGCAGCCTGGCCCTGAGAATGACTCGTCTTGGTAGTCACAGATGTGCCGCCCCTTCCCACACTGAGCTGACACTGACCTTTGATTTGTCTTCACCAGTGGAAGGCACCAGATAGTGTTCTTGATATCTGGGCCCATTTCTGCATTTTTCGGGTGCCATGTTGGAAGTCCAGTTACCCTGTGAGGACCATGAGAGCAGATGGAGAGGGGAACTCATCCCAGTGGAGTCTCCAGATGATGTCGGCCTCAGCCACAATCTGGCTGCAGTCACGTGAGAGGCTATAAACCAGACCAGCAGTAGGATCTCCTAGACAACCAACAGAATCGAAGGATAATGAATGCCTGTGACTGTGATTGCAGTTGCGGTTGTTTTAAGCCACTAAGCTGTGGGGGACTGTTTATTTGCAGCAGCAGGCAATTGAAACCAAAGTGTAAACATGTAATGCCAAACAATTGATATTATTAATATAGCTGTAGCAGGTGCCATTCAGTGACCTCTTATTCTCTCGTAACGAAAGTTAAATTTGTAATGCTTTTACTAGGTAATTTTCCCAGATTTGTTATTCCAGAATAACTATAAACATTTTTTGCCCTTTGTGCATTGTTTAAAACACTGGTTCTACAAACATGATTTATAGGCAAACTTCCTTTTTCATCGTGTATACCATATTTCCTGCCGTATGGTCGGTGTTCATTAAGCAGATGCTCTTTTATGTATAAAGGGTGAAATGAATTATGCTACAAGATAGTTTAGAAGGGTTTATTGTGTTTAGATCTGTTGTTCTGAGACCGTGGACACTTGGGCACCGGGTTCACCATGCTAAAAAATAAACCCATGGACTTCTGGAGTGAGGGGTGGGGTGGGGATGGAACATTGCACATGTGCTCCACCTTGGACACTTTGCTCCATCTTGAAACTTCAGTTCATCAACATTAGATAGACAAAAAAAACCCAAAAACCCAAAACCAAAAAACCAAAACCAAAACCAAACCAAACAAAAAACCATTTGATAGACTAAATTGTGACTCCCATATAGATGTTGAGTATACCTCAGAGTACAATCATATATTTTAAAAACGGTGATTCAGATGAAATTAAGATAGGTCCTCCTGCCATTCAACTGGTGTCCTTGTAAGAAGAAAAAGTTTGAACACACAAAGGGACCTAAAAGAGGCATAGGATAGGCACAGAAGAAAAAAAAACCCCATGAGGACATAAATAGAAGCAAAGAGAGGCCCCAGAAGCAACTCAACTGTGCCAACACCTTGAGGTTTGATTTCTCCACTCTAGAACTGTGAAAAATTATTTCATGCTGCTTAAGCCCTTTAGTCTGTGCTATATTGTATGGCAGCCATAGGAAACCGCACTTTAGAAAATAAGGGTTGTTATTTTTTTATCAGTTTGCAAAGCTCTATTTTTATTTTTGTTGTTGGGTTGGTTTCTTTGGCACGAGGGATCAAACTCAGGCCTTGTGCTTATCAAGCAAGCACTTGAGCCAATGAGCTAAATCCCTAGCCCCTAAAACTTTATTTTTAAAAAATTTTATTTAAAGAGAAAACAAAACAAAACAGAAAAAAGGGTAGAACAATACAGAATTCCAAGGAAAAAAAGAAAATAACAAAAAAAACTAAGAAATCACTACTTGATAAATTACATTCAGTCATCTTGGAAATAGTTGTTCAAGTTACAAAGTTAAAGCATACGAAGTACACATTCAAGCAATGAGACTGTTAACAGTTCTGCTCCATGATCTCACAAAAACAGTAATATGATCATTCATCTTACACACTTAAACATACATGCAATTATATCCTTTAGAGCACCCTCTTTTCCTCTCTTTTTTACAGTACATTTTGGCTTTTATTACTCCTACAGTTCTTGTAATTTTTTACACTAGAGATACAATGCAATATTTATAAATATGATTCTTACTTATTTCACTAATGAGGATAGTCTCAAGTTGCCTCCATTTACCTATGAAAGCCTCAAGATCATCCTTCTTCATAGCTGAGTAATATTCCATTGTGTAAAAATACCACATCTTTTTCATCCACTCTGCAGTTGATGGGCATCTTGGTTGTTTCCAAGATTTATCTATTACAAACTGTGCTGCTATAAACATGGGTGCACATATATCACTGTGAAATGATCTTTTCAGTTTTTCTGGGAAAATACCCAGGAGAGGAATAGCTGGGTTGAATGGAGCTTCCAGTCCTAGTCTTCTGAGAATTCTCCATACTGATTTCCATAGTGGTTGCAGCAGTCTACACTCCCACCAACAGTGGAGCAGTGTTCCTTTTTCCCCATAGCCTCGCCAACATTTGTTATCAGTTGATTTCTTGATGGTAGCTATTCTTTCTGGAGTGAGATGAAATCTCACTCTTGTTTTAATTTGCATTTCTCGAATGACCAGTGATGGTGAACATTTCTTCATGTATTTAATTGCCATTTGTATATCTTTATCTGAGAACTGTGTGTTCATCTCAGCTGCCCATTTTTGGAGAGGGTTTTTGAATTTGGGCAGCTTGATGTTTTTCAGTTCTTTACATGTTCTTGATATAAGTCCTTTGTCTGAGGGGTTGCTGGCTAAAATTCTTTCCCATTCTGTGGGTTTTCTTTTCACTCTGTTGGTGACTTATTTTGAAGTGCAGAAACTTTTCAATAATATGAGATCCCAGTTATTTATTCTCTGAAGCGCTTCCCGTGCAGTTTCCATTTTGTTCATGAATTCTCTGCCTACCCCTATGTCTCCAAGACTTCTACATACCTCATCTTCCAGTAGATTTAGTGTAGAAATTAAGGGTTTTAAATGCTGTACTGCCTATCAATTAGGGATGTAAAACAAGAATTTAACTTTGTGTACGATTCTGTGGTCAGAAAATTAGGAAGATTTCAGCTAAGCACTTTGGTGTTTTCCATACTGCCTCGAGGGGGAGTTACCACACTAAAGCTGGAGACTCTTCTTGTGGGGCTGCCAGCATACTGCTAAGTTCAGCCTGGCCTGATGACAAGGACCTTTCATTTATCTCTGCATGGGCCTCCTTATGGGGCTGCTTGGGTTTCATTCCAAGAATGAGTGTCCCAGGAGCAGAAGTAGTAGTGTAAGCTTCCAATCTCTTAAAGCCTGGTTGTAGAAGTGTTCAATCATTACTAATTATTCTACTGCTCAGGCAAGTCACTAAGGTTCCTTTTCATCTCAGAGCTTCCAACTAGGGTTTTTGTTATCCTTAGTGATAAACAAAAATTTGAGGAACAATAAAAAGACATATATAATAAACCCATACACAGGAAAATATGGGGGATGTGGGAAACTTAAACACAGTGTGGTGGCCCACACCTGTTCTCTCAGCACTCAGAAGGCTGAGGCAGAAGAATCACACTTTAGAATCCCATCTCTGACACTGAATGATACTTTGTTGTAAAACTTTTAACAACTTTTTTTTTTAAAGGGTTGAGGATGTAACTCAGTGGCAGAGCACTCCTAGATTCAACCTGAGTACAACGAGAAGAAAAAGAAAAATAAAAAGGAGGAGGAAACAAAAACAAACTAGTATTTTCCATAGTCAAATTGGGACAACTGGGGGCAACAGGATTAAGTAGGACTAATTTATTTATAAGCCAAAATGTAAAATAAATATCTATGAATACATAATGATTAGAATGAATGATTTATAAATGGAGTGCTAATAGGCACATCTTTGTATAGAAGAATTCCAAATAACTATGCAAATACTGTACATGAAGGGGGAGGACACTGCTTTCCACTCAAGTGCAAAGTGACTTTCCCCTAAAGAGTGCAGTGTGCAGAAGGCAGAAGAGAGTAACTTTCAGCGGTGAAAGCTGACAAGCTCTACCTCAGCAAGGTAATCAAGGTTAATGTCAACAGTGATAAATCATGTTGATAGTGTGCACTCTTGATATGATGTAATGGAAATTGCATTTTATCTCTGTGGTCTTCTTCCAAAAAGCCCATAACTCTAGTCTAATTGTAAGAAAAATAGGACAAATGCCAGTGGAAGGAAGATTTCCTTGATCAGTGCTATTCAGAACTTTCAAGGTCATCAGAAAAAAGGACAGTCTAAAAAACTATCACATCCAAAAGGAGTCTAAGGAGGCATGAAAACAAAATGTGAAGATAAAATCTTGAAACTGGAAGAGGACACAAGATAAAACTGAGAAAATCTAAATAAATTATGAACTTTAGTTATAATGTTATCAAACTTTGCACATTACTACTGACAAATATACCTAACATCAGATGTTAACAGTAGAGGAAAATACAAGTGGAATATGGAAGAACTCTTTACTGTTTTTTCTACTTTTCTGTAAGTCTAAACTTATTCTAAAATATTTTTTTAAACAGCAGTAATATCTTCATCATGGCAATAGAAAGAAGCTTTTGCATTCATGAACTAAAAATTAGATGAAAAAACAATAATCCGTTTCTAATTTAAACAAAATCTAACATCAAGTTTTCTTTTATGGATCATGCTTTGATCGTTATATCTAGAAGGATCACAAGTTTGAGCCCATGTGGGAAAATTTTTATATCTAGAAAGATCGCAAGTTTTAGCCCAGGTGGAAAACTTAGCAATAGAAAATTTAAAAAATGGCCTAAGAATGTAGCTAGTATGAAGACCCCAAGTTTAATTCCCAGTACACTTAAAACAATGAATGAATAAATCAATACATAAACAAATTCATGGTCAACTTTGAAGTAATGCAGGTTTCTACTATGTTTTGAGTTTTATAGATTTATGTTTTATATTTAGTTCTATGATCTGTTTTGTGTTAATTTTTATTTGAGATGTGATATATTTGTTGAGTCACTTTTTTGTGTCAACTTTCATATTTTTGCCATTTGTTTCACTGCTGTTGATTTGATTATCTTTTCTCCACTGAATTGCTTTTATATAGCTGTCAAAAGCACAAGGCTACATTTGTATGATTCTGTTTCTCAGTTCTCTATTCTTTCCCACAGATCTCTGTGTCACATATACTGCGCTGTTAAACTATGATAGTGACAAAGTAAGTCTTGAAGTAAGTGCAAAAAAATTTTCCTTCTTTGTTCTTGTTTCTCAAAAATGTTTCTAGCTATTTTAGGACTTTTTTCACATTTCAGTCTGAATCTTATAATCAGCCTGCCAATCTCTATGAAAACTTTTGGTGGAAGTTTGATTGGGACTGCATTAGAACTATATGTCAAATTGAGGAGAATTGATATCTTAATGTGAAAATTTCCAATCCATAAATAGAGTATGTATCTTGATTTATCTCAACTTTACTTAACTATTCATGAGTATTTTATACTTTATAGGATACAGATGCATCAAATATTTTTGAAGCAGTCCCTTTCAGATTTAATGTACATCTATGGCAGACAATATAATTTGCTTTTTATCTGAATTTTTAATCCACCCTGAAATGCTATTGTGTTTTATTAGAGATTTTTAAAGTCATTTATATTGTGTGTAATTACCCTTGGCTTTAATCACCCACATTTCTGTTTATTTTCAGCATTGCATGTTTCTTGGCTTTTTGTGAACTCAGTTATTATTTTCTAGTGTTGGTGTCCTTTTGTTATACAGTTTGAAATTTGCGCTTTAATTAATGTTTTACCCATGTGATGGTTAGGGTGAAGTGTCAAATTGATTGATTTTGGAATTTACTGGGGGATGGGTGTAGCTGGGTTGGTTAAGAGAGAGACATGTGGTTATAGAAGTATCTGGCTTTGTTGTCTATATCTGGTCCTTTCTTTTTCCTCTGTGACACTGCTTTCTTGCTCTGCTTCCCAGAAGAGATACATAAATCAAGAATCTTTGCTCTGCTCCTCTCTTCTGCCTTGCTGTTTTGGCCTTGTAGCCAGCTGCTCAAGGAATAAAACTTCTGAAGCCATGTGCCAAATACATCTCTCCTCCTTTAAACTGTGGGTGTTGCATCCAGTAATGAGAAAGATGATCAACATAGACCAACTAACTTTTATTTCCACTCCAGATTCATCCTGTCTGCCCTGGTTGCTATCCAAGCTTCCATTAATAGGGCTTCTATGACATCTGGTTTTAGATTGGGTTCAGCCAGTGGAGCCCCAAAAGCACAAGGAAGGAAAGTGGGGCTGGTCCGGGACGTGGTATTCTTTCATGGCAAACCACTGCCTCTCTGCAAGACCCTCTTGTTCTCTGTTTCCTCCTCTGATTTCTGGGAATCACTTTTTCTCCTTCATGCCTAGTGGCAGCAATAACTTCAATAACTACTAGTTCCTCATTCTCTGTAACTACACACCTGTGAATGCCTGCTTCCTAAGTAAACTCCCCTCATAGTACCCTCTTTTGGGAGTCTCATGGCTTCTGTTAAAGCTTGGCTATTTAGAGCTTTTAGTCATTTAGGTTTAATGAAATTAATAGTACCCCCTCCCCAAGCAACTGGCTGATTCAGAGAAACTCGGGCTGAGATGATAGCAACTGAAGTTAAAAAAAAATAACTTAATGCTTATACTGTGTGATTGACTTTTCAAGCCTAAAGTTGGTAGTCTGAACATCTATTTGGAGGACAACAGTATGCATTATGGGGGATTGTCTTGTCTTTAAAATCCAATGCTTTTTTCCATTTTATTGTTTTGTTTTATTCCAGTATCTGGTAACTTGTGAAACTATTTTGAATGTAATGATCTTTTAAGATAAAAAAGAAAGAAATTGATGGTACAGTCATATATCACCATCTTATTATTTCTAATTTTCTCAGATTCTCTCTTTACTCTCTTGATTTCCTTTAGGATTTATTAAATGATTTTTATTATTGTACTCCTAGCACCATATGCAACAAACCTGGCAGTGATCTACTTTCCCTAGTTTGTCATGATTGTCTTAGCTATTAAAAACATTTGCTCCTTATTAGACTATGGAAAGGTACATTTATTCCATTTACACTTCTCCTAACTTACATGGCATTGTTGCTGTGTATCAGTTTACAATCAAAGGCCCCCAAGTCTATTTATATTTCATTTTATTTCTGGCATGGAAATTAATCCATTTCAGTATTTAAATCCAAAGTGAGCAGTCAGTCAGGCCCCTAGAGGGTGGGGTAGGGTAGGGTAGGGAAGAGAGCTGTACTCCTCTTCCTGTCTCTTATACTTGGAGTCTCTCAGAAGAGCAACTTAACTGCTCAGTGTTGCTGTAAGAATTGGTAATTTCTATAGCACCAAATTCAAATTATGCTGTCCGTTGGCCAGTGATACTGACTGAATGCTGTTATCTTCTCAGAATTTATGTTTAAATACCAACCATTAATGGAATGTTATTTGGAGGGAGGATTTTAGGTGGTGATCAGGATTAGATTAGGACATGATGATGAGGTCCCCATGATAGGTTTAGTATCCGAATGCTTTTTTAAAAAGTATCATTAAAAGAAGGAAGAAAACAAGAAATTAATAGGAGACACAAGCTTGCTGTTTCTCTGCTTTCTGTTTTGTGAGGTACAGTTAGAACGAAGGATCTCTGCAGACATTTGATGAGCTGGTTCCTTGATTCCAAACATTTTAGCTTCCAAAGTGTGGCAAAGAAATGTGTGCTGCCTAACCCACTTGGTGTATGGTGACTTGTTAAAGAGTGATGTAATTAACACATAAATTGGTATGGACAAATGGGGTGCTATGGTAACAAAGACCTGAAACTGTGCAAGAAGCTTTGAAATTGAGTCCTAGGTAGAGGTTGGGAGAATTTGTAGACTCTAAAAAATTTCAATATTCCTTTAAAAGTGGTCTTTTAAAGTCATATTTTGGTGAGGGCTCAGGAAAAAGAAGTAGATGAGAGCTGTAGAAAAAGTTTCCGTCTTCTTAGAGAATACATGAATAATCATGAATAGAATGTTGGTAGAAATATAGATGATAAAAGCTATTCTCTGGAGATAGCAGGCAGAAATGAGGAACATATAATTGGAAACTGGAGGAAGGTAATCCTTTATAAAATGACAAAGAACTTGGCTGAATTGTGCTCATGTTTTACTGTATTATGGGAGGTAGAGATGCTGACACCAGATATTTAACTGAGAAGATTGCTAAGCAAAGAATTAAAGAAGTGGCTTGGATCCTCTTGACTGCTTAAAGTAAAATCCAAGAAGAGAGACATGAATTAAAGAGATAATTGTTAAATAAAAAGGGAAAGAACTTAAGCATTTGGAAAACTCTTGCTCTGTCCATACTATGAAAGAGAAATGAGAAAGCATGTTTGGAATGGAACAATAAGGGTATGGTGGATAGACTAATTTTATAGGGAACGTGTGTGTGTGTGTGTGTGTGTGTGTGTGTCTGTGTGTGTGTGTATGGTGTATGTCTCTGTGTGTGTGTGTCTGTGTGTGTGTCTGTGTGTATGTGTGTGTGTTTCTGTGTGTGTGTGTATGGTGTATGTCTCTGTGTGTGTGTCTGTGTGTGTGTGTATGTGTGTGTGTGTGTGTGTGTGTGTTCCTAACCAAGCCCTCTCAACAAAACCAGAGTCTAAATAGACATAAAATTTTCCAGTTGGGAATAAAGGGAAAAGAAAATGGAGTAAGATGAAGGAAGATTATCAGACTTCTCAGAACTCACAAGATTAGACCGTGGAGTCACTAGGCTGCAGACATGTGCTATTCTTCAAGACAAGAGAGGAGAAACCCCAGTGGTGAGCTACTTAGAGCTCATCAGACTTACTGCTCCCGCCTAAACCCAGCATGAGCAGGGCCAGCGTCACAGGAGTGTTCCATTCCTGTCACTGACATCTCAGGTCCGTGCATTTGCTGCTTCCCAAAAGCTTGGTGGAACGGAAAGAGTCTTTATTCAAAGCTAGCTCCAGAGATGGAGTGGCCTCATACTATCCTAAATAGCCGTCTCACTGCACCCAAGTGTACAAGGCCTTTTGTAGTAAGGGAAAAAGGGGAGAGGGAATGCGATGAGACAAGAAACGCTTGTCCCTTCCCTGTGGGGAAGCTAAAGGAAACTTGACTTTGACCTTTTGATACAGTATGTGATTTTTCTGTCTATTTGCCTGGGCTGAGAATAGAAGGAAGTGGCAGTTATGCCCTAGGTTGGAGGAAATGGCTTGTCTCTAAAGAAAAATCTAATTTTTAAGGTTCTATTTTGCTGGTGGTAACTAGCTTTATCACCTCAGTTTTAAATAACAGAAAAATATTGCTCATGGGACCTTGAGGGTTGGGTTTGCTGGAGCCACAGGGTACAGCCCCCATTGGATAGAACCACCAATGTGATCCTTGGTGGTAGAGCCAGGGGCATGGGACACTGTCCCAAAGGTGTTAGTGGTGGCACTAGTGCACTTATGAATCCAGAAAACAACATCAAGCCAAAATACTCTTGTGCTTCAACATCTCACAGAATTTGAGAGGAAAACAGAGATTCTTCATATCACCTCTACCCTCACACATGCATTCCCTCTCCCCTTATCAGCTTTTTGCCCAAAAGTGGTTCATTTATTTCAATTGATAAACTGGCACTGATGGACTCTAATTACCCAAAGTCTAGAGATTACATTAGGATTTATTCTTGGTGTTTTACCTTCTACATATTTGGACAAAAGTGTAATGAGATGTACTCATTATTACAGCACCATAAAGGATATTTTCACATCCATCAATTTGCTCTGTGCTCCGTCTACTTACCTTAACCCAATTTCTGGCAACTGCTGTCTTTTCTCCATAGCTTTGTCTTTTCTAGAGTGCCATATAATTGGAGTCACACAGTATATAGTTTCAAGGTGATTTTAATATAAATAGTACAATTAGAGCCAAGGGACCTCTCCCTGCTACTCACTTGAATCTGGGAAACAACTCAGGGTAAACCCTCTAACTTTTGTTCTGAGGCCTACTATCTATAGGCATAGATCAGAAAGACAAAGACCTCTACAATGGCCTTGGGAGATTGAAAAATCCCAACCCTGGCAGCATATCTTTCTTTACTTGGAGCTCATTAAAGTTTCATGTAAATGGGCTGCATATCCAGTTATAATGGAGTGAATTATGGGAAAGAACATGTACACTAGACACAGATGACATGACTCAGTATCCTGCCAATCATGTCAATCATGTTCTGAAAGGCCCACTGGAAGGTGCCCTAGACCTGGACCTGCATTTTAAATTTATAAACCTCAACATTTTGAGCCTGTCATGGCATTTTCCTTTCCATTGGTGCAAGCCTGCTCACAGCAAGTGCACCGTCACCTCGATTAAACCTTGCTGCTTTTTTCTTACCATCACACACATGTCCAGTTCTTACCATGGCAGGGAATAGGGTTAGGGACTGGATATTTGTGTTCCCTCAAAATTCCTGTCATATGTTCCAGTCCTAATCTTGAAATGTGATGGTGTTTGGAGATGAGGGCTTTGATGGGTAATTCAGAATAGGTCAAGAGGATGGAATCCTTCTGAGGGGATTAACTCCTTTACAAAAAGACCAAATGATATGTGGCCTTCATATAGGTACAACCATTGGGCTTAAGAGACTAGAGCCTTTCCTCCTTCCATTATTCTAAGATAAGCGGAAATCAAATAAAAAGACCCTGCCTGGAAGTCTCTATAGTTCTAAGCCAGAGGACATGCCCTAGATCTCCTGACCCAATCTTCAGGAACATTTTCCTCACCAGAACCACGTGTTAAAGATTCTTACATGTAGATTGAATCTCATGTATATAATTTACTCAGAGAGAACTTTGGGACATGCTAGAAGCCTCTGAGATGACTCAGCATGTTACTGGGTTTGGATGTTGAAGTCTCCCTTTGGAGACGATTTATTAGTGTTTTTTGTCCTGAACAAAGAATTGGTCAAGACAAGTGCAAATGGGCAAAGTTTATTAAAGATAGGAAAAGCAACAGGCTCTGCACAATGAGCTTGAACTGAGTAGGGACAAAAGTATATTTTATAGCATGAGGGTGGGCCACCATGCAAGAAGAGCAGTGGCACAAACTCAATGTGGACTGTCCTTTGTGTATCATCCATTCCTCAGGCTGATGTCAAATCCAGGCCATCCTATCAAAAACATGTTTGAATTCACATGATATGTCCCTGTGCGGGCTTTGGGCACTCTCCTGCACATGTGTCCTGAAATTTTGTAATGAGCAGGGCAGAGCTCCATCCCCAACCAGCTTTAACATGCCCTGATTTCCTGTTTCATTTCCCATTGAGTCACACATATCCCAATAATTCTTTATGTGGTTCTGAGAGAGAGGCAGCCTCAGTCTGTGATACCTCCTTCTGCCTGTAGGTGCTACATACTAGGATTATGTGCTCTTCACCAACCTGGGGTATTATGGTTCACTGGCTGGGTTGAAGAGAAAAACTACTAGAAGACAATGTGAAAAGAGTTAAGTGACTATGGAATAAAGAAAGTAACTTTTCTATTGTGTTAGCGATATAGAATCCAAAGAACAGGTCCAATTTCCATATTGCTTATGGAGCACAAATGGCAAAGAGAGAAGTTATATAAATTACTGAGAGCCTGAGAGCCACACACTTAGTATGTTACCCACATAATGGATCTAATTAAAAGTTGGAGCCTCAATACAGGTCCCCATTTAAGCTGTTGCGAATTAGGGATATTAGTGACTCTACTTGTCTGCATCCATAACAATACTAGAGTCATGATTTCTGAAGAAGAACCTCAGGTCTTCTGGAAGTCCTCAGGAAAAGCTTTCTTCTTAGGGCTTTGAAAATCACAGTGACCATTTCCCATGCAGTATTTTTATATCTTGTCATTGTATCCTTCAAGGAAGGACCAGAATGATTCCTCAGGAACTGGGCATAATGCAAGGGTCTTGAGAAGCTATCAGGCTCCTCTTCTTTCCTCCCTATCAGTTTTTTGATTTCCCAAAGAGACTTTAGACATATCTCCTTGGTTTCCCTTACAATGTATGACTGAGACTTGGTTGGAAAGATGGACTGCCTCTTGTTTTAGAATTCCTTGCTTGTGCTTTATAGGTAATTGCTTATTGGTTAGCAAGCTCCTTCTTTCCAGATTTCTGTATGGGCATATAGCAATCTGCCCATGTAGATTGCCCAAATATGCCAGTTCACAAGAATTTCTGACTTCTAGACCTGTAGGCATCAGAGAGAAAGGATTAAGAAGAGTGCAAATTCCTATAATAACCCAAGGGTTGTATAAAAATAAGGCCAGATACTTGGCAAGCCATTTTTCTGTTAAACACAAGTAATATTTGGTCTCAAAAATTTCTCTGAGTTGATGCAGAGTCAAGACTTCTAGTTTCTGTCCTAAACTGAATTTTGCAGCTTCCTCCATTAGCATAGCTGTAGCTGCTACTGCTCTTGGGCAGGGTGGCCATCCAGCAGCTACTTCATCTAACTTTTTGAAAAGTATGTCACTAGTCAGATATCTTGTCCTGGTCTTTGGTACAAAACACCCAAAGTAATTCCTCTCTTTTCTGATATGTAGACAAACAAGAGTTTTCTTGAGTCAAATGTTCCATTATACCATGAAGCAGGATACACCTGTTGGCTAGTTAGTCAGGGAGACCTGGTATAGTCCCAGCAGATAAAATCCATTTTGGCATTTGCTAGAATTTGAGAATTTACCCCTAGTCTAGTAAGGGAGGAGGGCACTGTGGGGCAATTAAAAACTCATATTAAAATATTTAGTCTTCGAAGTAACACGTCAGAGCAGGAGTAAAGAATCTCCAATTAGATGTCTTCTCAATTCCAGCTATGGCTATGGAACTAAAGGAGAGTTTTCCAGAGAAACAAGTCAAAACAGAATGAAGTACAGTGGTAGGTGTATTAATGAATTTAATCTGTTCTACAATTTTGGAAAAGATGGTCACATTTGTGTTTGTGTGTGAAAGATAGTCATGGTCATGTTTGTCACCTGATGCAGAGTTTGAAAAGAAAAAACTGCCAAATGCTTATGTTTGTGAACTAAATTATTCATAAACAAAATTATTTGTGACCTGAGGTACCATTTCCCTAAACTCTAATTTGCACATATAGTACCTAAATGATTTGTTTTGTAATTGGGGGTAACCAAATTACTCTAGTGGGGTAGGAGGTAGAAGAGAAAGGAAAGGGGAAATAAACTTCAAGAAGACCTGTAGGACTCCTATGGCTGGAAGAAAAACAGACATCACCCTCCTCTGCCCCACAATGGGGAGAAAAGCAGGAAACAATTTCTGGTGCCAGGAGAAGAGTCTCTTGAATTCCTTTGCCTAGGAGAGAAAGACAAGGAAAGAAGAAAAAGAACTTTGAAGCATTTTAGAGAGAAGAATGCAAGCACAATATATACCCAAAGGGTCTTACCTACTCTTCTGGTTGGCTAAACCCATAACCCAGTAACAAGAACCCTGTCAATCATTCCCGTCAGCCTTATTAAGAAATCCACTGAAAGGCCCCCAGAATGGTGCACACTTCTTTTAAAATCCAAAAGCCTGAATTGTCCATGTGTTTTTTACTTCTGTGGTGGCCTGATGGCACTTTTTTATTTGTGTCCTATTGTTGTATATTGCCATGGACCTTCCCTGAGCAGCACACCTTCCTATTATCTTCAGCAACTGCAGCTGCTTTTGCCTATACTATTGGACATGCACTTCCAGTTCTTTGCTCATCTTACACAAGAGCCTGGAATCTCTATATGGGACTCACCATTCAGTATCAGTATCAGTATCAGTATCAGTATCAGTATCAGTCTCTCTCTCTCTCTCTCTCTCTCTCCTTAATCATGTGAGAGATAAAAGAAGACAGATATTTGCAAGTCCAGAATAGAACCCTCAGGAGATATTGGGTTGCCAGTGCCTTGGTTTTGAATTCCTCAGCCTTCCAAACTACAAGAAATGGGTGTTATTTAAGCTTTTCAGCCAATAGTAAGTTTTTTTATAGTAGCCCAAGCCAACTGGGACAATCAGGAAATTCTTCACTATATTGTACCTCACTAGTATATTATAAAAAGTGTCGTTTATATTTTGTATAATTTCTTTAGCAGGAAATTGTTCTACAATTTTTGACAGCAATCGTTCCTGTAAACTTTGCTTCTTGACTAGCTGTCTTTGAGCCAGATATAAAGGACTGTACAGAAGACAGGACTTTTGTCCAGGGAGAGGGACTTGACAGTATCATTGCATTATAACCAATCTCATCAAAAACCTTCAAATATTCTTAGTTCTTTAAGACAAAGCCCATCAGTCTTCTAAATCTTAGTATTAGTTATTAAGAGTCAGAAATCTCTTGTTCAAGTTTTCCTCAGGAGAAACTTCCATAGTCTTCTTAGTACCAAAAGTAATATAAATTTAATTCACTTTATACCTCATCAATCTACAGTGCAATCATCAGAGAATTTTATTTTGTGATCCTATTCAGAGAACTTTGTCTCTATCTTGACAAGGAATAAAATTGTAAGTGAACTTGGTCCTGTGACTTTTCAAAATAAGTTAAATGAAATTTTAAAATCCCTGACACAAAGGCTTATCTTGGGAATGCAGTAGATAACAGGGACAATTATTCAACGCAATAAAAGGACTAAAAGAAGGACTAAAAGAAGCGATTATGCAGATGTTTGGCCATTCAGAACTATCTAGGCTTAAGATAATGCATCTTCCTAGCAGTGAATGGAATAGGAAAAACATTGAAACGTTGAAACACTTTGTCCCCTCCACTGCTAACTTTATTTTAATGCTAGAGCCTTGTGTGATTCATATTGCACCTCAGGGAGGTTTTATCGTAAGGACTCTCTATTTTATTGTAAGAAGCTCTAGGATTCTCACTGCTAACTTTTCCTCTCATTGGACTGTGTATCGCCACCCACAGGGTCTGGCAGCTGCTCAGAACAGAAGTTGAGCTATGCTGATAACAAAGACACAGAGAATACTTTATGAAAAGTGTGCACTTGGAATAGAGGAGACATACTTCCAAGAGAACTTGATGTCTCTGTATTCTCTATTGCTCCTTGGAGTAGACGATTGATCTTTTTTTTTTAAGCTTTATGCTATTTTGTTTAGTTTGTGGGTATCTATCCTGGAAGCCCACGCAAGACACAAAACTAACAAAAGAAAAAAGCACATCCCTTTCTTGTCCTATACCTGTGAAAGAAGCTGTCATTGGTTTAATATTTTTAACTATGTACTTCCTAACTTTCTAATACCCATTACTACAAACACACACACACACACACACACACACACACACACACACACACAGGCACGATTCATCTGACTGGTGATTTTGGGAGCATGACTGACTTTCCTCTCTTCTACACAGAGTGAGAGACAGGAAGTGCATTATCCTTGCCCAACTGAGTCTGAAATTTTGTGGGTAATTGTGGCAGGTGCAGGCACAGAGTGTTAGCAGTACCATTTACCTTGAGATCTACAATCGGTTTATCATGCTAGCCATACTAGCTTTATCAGTAATAGCAAAAGATACTTTTTTTATCGACAGTTTCTTGATTCTTGGTCTTTACTGTCCATTGGCTCCAAAATTTGGATGTAAGAAAATAAATTGTTTATGGGATTTCCAAAAAAACCCAAACCTAGTAGCTGGAGATTTAGCTTAGATAAGCACCTACCTTGTAAGCCTGAGGTCTTGAGTTCAATCCCTGGTACCAAAGATCAAAACCAAACAAAGCAAAAACAAACAAACAACAACAAAAAAGCCCCACCCCAATATCTTAATTCATAGAGCTATGAAATTTCTTAATTCAGAGAGCTATGAAATTTCTTAATTCATAGAGCTATGAAATTTGTGAAGAAAATAGGGTCAGGCTGGAACCAAAATAAATATGAACAATGGAAGTAAGGATCATAACTTGACAGGAGTTGAGAGTTCTATACCTCAGTCTTGCGGCCACAGGGCTAATGTGTGGGAAGCTGACCTATTCACATCCCTGCAGGCTGTGCCTGGAGGAAAGTGACCAGTGTAACCCGGTTAGGGCTGCACTTCAGAAATGCCAGCCTCTCGGGCTTTCGTAAATCTGGTGCACAAATGCCATTGTGAACATGGTGCTGTAACCTGGCTTTGGGTTACTGCAGACAAAGCTTAGACAGGGGTCAAATTGGAGAACCTGAGGAAGTAGAAATATCTGGTGATGTTATTTTTCTCAGAATGAACTTTAAACTGTTGATTTAGCTCTAAACTAGGGGTCCTGTTTTGCTTTTCTCTAGGTATTCTGAATAGTATTTGACAAGCTAGACTTCTCCGTGTGGAAGGGCATATCATGCTTCAAAGTTGATCTGGGGGGAGGGGAATCCAGTGTTTGTTGAACTATCTCCACTTCCCTTGCTCAGGTGAATTGCTGCTGTCCATTTTCTGCTGCTCTAGGGAAAATACCCGAGGCTGGAAAAAGTATAAAAAAGAGGTATATTTAGGTGATAGTTTCTGCAGGTCTGAGAGCATGGTATTCACATCTTTTGGGGTTTCTGAAGAGGGCTCATGGTTGATGATGACTTCACATGGTTGGGAGCTACACAAAAGTGGTGAGCAGGCATGTTCAGAAGGGGCAGAACACCAGGGTGACATTGCTGTACACCAATCTGCTTTCTTAGTAACTGGTACAGTTCCTGGGAAACCAACTCATTCCTCTGCAACCTAATTCAGTCTCAAGGCACCCAACCCAGTTTCTCCAGAGAATTAGCTTATGTGTAAGGGGGTGCTCTTACGGTCTAATTATCTCTTATGGTTTACATCCTCTCACCAGCATTACAATGGGAATCAAATTTCTACATGAGTTTTGGTGGGAACCACCCATATGCAAACACCCATCAGAAAATTCTAGAGAAATAAGTTAGTAAGATAAATGTTTAGAGGATTCCAATTCCAGGCAAAGTCAAGAAAATATTCCACCCTGTTTCTCCTATTGAGCATAAGTTCAAACCTTGGGCAGAACACTTGGAACAGCTATCAGAAACCCGAAAAACAAATGGTACCTCATAGATGAGAAGAAAAACTGGCCTCAGAGGCAACTCTGATCCTCAAAGAGCACACTTCATGTGAGAGAAAAGGTTCTCTTTTTTTCTAGTTGGAGGAACACAAAGGGTGATTCTTCATGATTCTCTGCCTTCTTCTCTCTTGATTCTCTCCCATCCAGCCATAACTAGATCACACTTCAGCAGTGGTTTCAGTAATACGTTGCAAAGAGAACCAGATGGCTTTGTGAACAGGAAATGCTTCTTCCCAGAGCCACCAGACCTTCAAATGTGAGCACAAATCTCTTCTGCTTTTATTATTATTATTTGTTTGTCTTCCATCCTGCTGCTGTGTGGCTCCAGATGTAGACATAGTTGCAGGAAGCAGATGTCAGAGGAAGGCAAATAAATCTCTAGCTCTTGACCTGAGAATTAGAAAGTGAAGCCTCAGGGAGTCGGAAAGTTTCTAAGAGACTGCAGAAACCAGAGAGCTCAAGTGAGCAATCTCATAAGGTCGTGATTGGACTCAATAAAACCCAGAGCTTGCCCTTGAAACGATCAATAAAATGGATACATCTAGCTAGTCTGACAAAGGAAAAAAGCAGGGAAGACATCAGGCTTGAAAGAGGGGCTATCACTTCTGCTGGACCCCAGAAACAGTCAAAGATAATAATGGGATACTACGAACAGTTTTATTATGACAGTTTTAGATACATTACGCTAAAACATAGACAATATGAAAAATTACTTGAAAGCCACAGACTAAAAACTCTCTCCCAGGAAGAAATAAATAACCTGATTTTCTTATATCTTTTAAAGAGATTGAATTCATAGTAAAGCAAAACAAAACATAAAACCTTCCAACTTTCAAATTCTGCCAAACACTTAAAAAAGAAATAACTCTAATTCTCCATATTCATTTCCAAAAGTAGAAGAGGTGTGAACAGTTCCATAAAGCCAGCATTATTTTAGCACAAAATCAGAAAAAGGCAGAATGAGCCTGGAGATTCATATGCTTATAAGTATGGCACCAAAAATAATTAATCAACTCTAGCACTGGTTGGAATAGAGATTTTCTCCACCCAAATTTATTTTCATTTTTGTTTTTTTTTCCACTCAAATTTATGTTTATGTACTTGGTCCCCAAAGTAATGGTGTTGAGAGGGTGGGGTCAGGAAGTAACTAGGTCACAGGATTCATTCACCCTCAAGAAAGGATTAATGTCTTTCTCAAACCATGTCAGTTCCCAAGAACTTGTTTCTGTCACTCATGTTCCTTTCACATGTATCTGTTTTTCCTTTCTTCTCTACCATGATATGATGTAACACAAGGTCATTACCAGAAGCCAAGCAGATATGGGTGCTATGCTCTTAGACCTCCAGAACTGTGACCTAAAATAAATATTTTTAAAATAAATTACACAACCTTAGCTATTTTGTTATAGCATACAAAATGGACTAAAACAGTTAACCTTATATATAAAAAGTAACATGACAGCTAAATGAGGTTTATCCCCTACAAGTAAAGTATGTTTAATGTTATATAGACAGTATAGCTGCTCTACCATATTGAAAGACAAAAAGAAAAACTATGTAATCATATCAATAAATATAGGATAAACAGCAGAAACATTTAATGCCAATTTATGACAAAAGTTTAAGCAACTTGAGTTTAGAAGAAAACTTCCTTAATTGGTTGAAAGACATTTGCACAGAACCTTCTGGCTAATATCATATTTAGGAATAAAAGACTTGTCTTGGCTACTTTTCTCTCATTGCTGAGACAAAATATGAATTGCCCAAAATTAAGGAAGGAAAGTTTTATTTAGCTGACAGTTTGTGGAGGTTTGAGCCCATAATCAGCTGGCTTCAAGGCAGGGTGGCTTGACACAGGGGCAACACTTCAAAGTGGCAGAAGACAGCAAAAGCAACAAGACCAAACTTGGGAAAGCAAGCTTTTCTTCCTCCCTCATATTGTATGCAGGCTACCCTCTTTCTCAGTACCCTCCTCTTGCACAGACTCAGGATGTTTACAAAGTGAAGACCTGGCCCCCTGCTGAGTCACTGGCTTAAACTTCTCAAGTTGACACAATGAACAATATTCCGGAGTTGTAAGGACATGTCTTCTACACATTAGGATGGAGAACTTCTGAATTACTTAGTTAAGTTTCTAGACTTCTCAAGTTGACACAATGAATCAACCATTATAAGACACAAGGTTGTTTTCCTAAATTCTTGAAAAACCAAGGTTACTGTGCATCGCTAGTCTTATTCAATATCATACTGGAAACCCTAGCCAGTATAATAAAGCAAGGAAAGTGTACACCAATCAGAAAGGAAGCAATAAAATTGTCTTGAATAGCAGCAAACATAATTATCTATGAGAATATCCTGAGAACTCTATTAAAAATATATTACAGAGGCAGACATGGTGATACATACCTATAATTCCAAAAGTTAGGAGGCTGAGGCAAGAGCACTGCCCTGAGTTTGATGCCAGCCTAAACTATATAGCAATGAGTGAATTAACTAACTAAATAATAAATAAAATGTGTTAGAATGAATGATTTTAATAAGTTTTTCAAATGCAAGAGACAAAATTCAGTGAATTTTTTTTGTACCAAGGATCAAACTCATAACCTTGCACTTGCCAGGCAGGCATTTGAGCCATTGAGCTAAATCCCAGGGCCTTCAGTCACATCTCTGTATCCTAACAGAACAAAATTTTAAACAATATTATTTTAAAGTTACCAAAAAGTATATAGTTAGGTGTATTGATAACTACAGTAATTCTAAGAGCATAACAAAGATAAACTAAATAAAAAAAGAATGAGTGGAAACTGTGGTGGGTGTTTAAATTTTTAAAAAAGAACTTATTACAGGTAAAGACACATTGCTAAGAATGATAGAGTGTGCCTGACTGAAGGGAGATTTATTTTGAATATTTTGAGTGGCATTAACAACAACACATCTTTTATAGTAATGAATTTTTTTAAATGTAAGTGTTCACTAGATTTTATTTTATATTTTCATCCCTCCTTGGCCAACTCTTTATGGAAATTTTTGTCAAATAAAAACAGGACTATGTGACTGCAATGTCAAGCAGAAACAATGAAATGATGCCCAGGATTTGGAGGCATATTTATTTACATTGATGGGCACTGACTGGAATCACTCCCAAAATACCAGGTCCTGATCTCTGGTGGCCTAGGGCTTATATTGGATAAGCAGGAAGGAAGTACAGAGGCAGCATGGTTTGTCCGTTGGCAGTTGGTTTATAGAACGTGCGTCACAGTGACCAGCTGTGCGTCACACTGACCAGCCGTTCCTGAGAGTCAGGATCAACTGGACTTGGAACAGGAGCTATTACCTGGGCACCTGAAAATGGAAGTATACTGGCTGGGGGTGCATTTTCTGCTACATTTCCTTCCTCCCTCTTTTAGTTTACCTGGTAAATTTTTGCTGGGAATATGTGTGATCTTCAGAGACAAGGCCCAGCTAGAATTCAGGCCTGTCTGTTCTGCACATTATTCTGGCAAGGCAGTGAGGGAGTTGATCTGATCTAGCAGCGTATCCATTGTGTCTTAGATGCTCATCAAATCTTGGTCAAGTGTTCAATTGATTGTTTTATTCTCTTGGGAGCAACCATTCACACAGTTTAAGGAAAACAAAAAACAGAAGCACGAAACAAAATCACAGCTAGCAGGACACAGGGTAATAAGGACTAGGGTAAACAATCTGAAAAGACACAAAAATCAAGAAAAATAGACGTGGGGCAATTCTGTAAACTGTGTCCTCAGGCTTCAGTGGAGCATAGCCTGGTCAGTGTGCATTATCTCTTCAGAGTGAGCCTCAGAGGAGCTGGCCAGGTAAATTTTTCAGCAGATCTAAGGCTGGGTTTCTGAAACTTGTAGAGGTAGTTAATATGTACCTGGGTCCTATGTGCGTGCAGGAATGTCTACACATACAGCTGTTTCTGTAGTGTTGTGTCTTATTTCTGTGTAATGTGCCTATATCTCTTTAAATGGGAAGAGTCCACTATAATGCATGAGGTCAGGGTCAGTGACACAGATGCTGAAGCCTGAGCTGGCTGCAAGGGTACTGGTGTCAGTGCCGCAGCTTGAGCTTGCGGAACAAATGCTGGGGGCAGGTCTGGTTCTGATCTTCTGGGAATACCAGGTAATGTTGTGCTGGCAGGGGTTGATGTTTCAGTCAATTGGATTCCCAGGAGGGCTTAGGTCTCTGGATGGGATTATTTTGCATTGTTGGTGGCAGGTTACAAAACAGCAGTTTGCTGTACAGGTCATCCCCGCAGGAGAGTTTTGAGGAAAATAGTTTGTCCAAGGTGACCATAGCATATCTAGCACGTCAGACTTTATTTCTAATGGAGCTACTTCCATCCATAAACTTGCAGCAGTCAGCATCTGTTTTTAGCACAGTTCATCCAGTGCAGCATGTGGCACCTGGACAGTTAGGTCTTGGTCTGAGTTGAACTTGTCAGTTTTCTTGATCAGAAGGCCAGTGGCCATTGGAGGTCAGAGGCAAAGGGGGCAGGCAGTCCTTAGAGGCCACTGGGTACTCACATAGACTGACAGGTTGAGTAAGCAACTCCAAGAAATTTATGAATTTTCTTTCTTGTAACAAGTTTCTGTGAGATATTGTAGCCAAGATTTTGTGCAGGTAACACATACTGAGGGCAATCATGGAAGCTTTGGCAGCTTGGCAAAGCTGACTTTACAGACAGGAGTGGAGTACTGTTTGATGCAAGTGGGGGTTGTCTTGGGACAGAGCCAAAGGGGCATGATGGATAGCAAGCCCCAGAGTTGAGTCCTTTCTCCATACTTCTGGAAATGAGTCTCAAAATTTCAGGGTTGTGCTTATTAGCATTTCAGGCTGATGTAGGTGCTACTCTTCCTCCCAGGGCATAGTCAGTGTCAGTATCAAGTATGAACAGTGGACTCAAGTGTGGGGGAGGCTGGTCATGTCCCAGGAGAGGAATAGGGCACTCAGGTATGTACGGGAATTCATGTTTGATAAAGCGCCCATCAATCTCACAGGATCTGTTTTGGAAGAATTTCAGTTCAGTGGGGGCGCCAGTGGGTAACTGCAGTAAATTTAGACATGTTTATTGGTTTCTTGCTTCCTTCTTTGAGGTCTCCCAGGAGAGCCGTGCAGTGATGATCTAAGGTTTCACGGCTCTCTGTCACTTTATAATCCCAGTTTGGATATGCTCAAAAGACAACTGTGTTTACCCAAACATCAGGATCAAACACAGCGGTGGGGACTTTTGACTTTAATTGGGCTTGGGCCCCATCTAAAATACAGTGGCTTACTTTAGGATTAAACAGAGTCAGAAGTAGTTGCTGATAGTGGAGCAGAAGGCCATGGTGCAGGAGACAGAGCTGGCGGTGGTGGCATCAAGGCTGGCTGAGCAGCTTGGGGTTGATGAATGTAGAAGGATGCAGATGGGATTCAGTGTCCTTGGAAGAACAGCATGAAGTTTTATCTGGCCTGGGTTGGATCTCAAAGCCTCTCAGATGCTTTGGGTTTGTTTTGACAACTAGGATGGGTTTCTTGTCATGTAGGACCCAGGTGCGGAGCCAAGGTGGGAGAGTTAACTCCTTATGGCAACTGACTCTAAGTGAGTTGGCCTTTTATCTCAGGATTTTCCCAGATGAAGGGGCTTATGGGAGCAACTCACAAGCAGAGGAAGGCATCTTTTCTGCATTGTTGACAGTAAGGAGATCTTGCCCAAGGTGATTAACAATCTGTCAGGTTGATGTGTGACTGGATGCCTGCCTGTGCTTTTTGTGACATCTGATAGCTACAGGGGTCACAGTGATATGGCGTGGTGGGTGTCTATGCCCAGAGGCAAGTCTTTAGTTTATACCTCTGGGAAGAGAGTTTTCATACCTTTAAGATTGTAGTTATCTCTTTCTGGTAAATGCAAGCATCATTTTTCTCTTGGGGGAACAGTCAAAATTGAATGTATAGAGTTAAACAAAAGTGAAGCTGACTGATTTGGTGTGAAGGAGATGTCCTTCCAGGCTGTAAATTTGTGCCTGGCAGAAAGGCAAAAGGCAAGAGTCCCAGTGGCCCTGGTAATGGTAACTTTTTGACGGAGGGAACTTTTGAAGGTGTAGAGTTCTGTTCCATTGTCAACAGGAAAGTCACAGGTTTGCCCCAGACTTTTTCAATGACCGTGGGCTCTTAGGGCCACAGTTGGATGGATCTTGGTCTGTCCTATCTATTTAGGCCCAACAGGGTGCAACATATTTGTCAAGACTGAGAGTTCAGTGTTTCCTCAGTCAGTATGTGGAATTCAGAAGAAATTATTGATAATAATCTTGGGTGGGTGTTAGATGATACCATCTGACCAGGATATGTGTGTAAGCAGAAGACTCTGGAGGGAGGGCCTCTGTGGCCAAGTGAAGGCAATGGATAGCTGGATCAGTTCAATAATCTGGAAATGGATGAGCTGTGAGTGGGGAGTGAAGCCACATATAGGTGTTGGCAGAAACTTTGGTAGCTGATGAGGTAGAATTTTCAGGAAGAATGAGCTTCTTTTTCTTTTTTCTTTTTCCTTGATACATAAGGAGTGGTTTCGTTTCATTTTTAACTCTATAAAAGCCCTTTTTCTTGCAATCAGGGACTGTGAGTTTTAACAAATTAGTTCCCATTCTATCTCCCTATGGTGTACGTAGTGTACCCTTGGATGATGGCACAACAGACATGGGGGGTTGCTCCTCAGAGAGAGGTCATTCAGATACCTGCCTGTCATGCCCCTTGCAAGGATTTAGGGCCAACTTAGCTAAGGAGGGTATGAGGCCTCCATTAGGCAATATGTTGATTGTCACAGCACTGCAGATGAGGGTCCAATCAGTCACTGCAACGAGTACTTCCCAGGCTTGGTGCATAGATGGAGCAGCTTATTGCTTATACTGCCTGTTTCCCTCACTCACATGTTCATTCAGCAGGTACTCAGTGGTTAAACATTCCAATCCCCCTTCCTTTGAGGGTGGCCTTAACTACCAAGAGTTGATCAAGCTCTTCTGCTTGAACTAAGCAGGACTGACAGATCGGCTAACTGGGGTACCCCAGGAGGTCTCACTGGAATCAGACAGGCAGGCAGAAAGGCAAGCAGACAGATTGTACCCTCCTCCCTTTGGGCTCTGGTGTGAGCTGCTCAAGTGGGGAGCCAGGAATCCTCCTCCCCAGACCTCTGGAGGGACTTGAGAAATCTTAAGCGTGCAGTGTCTCATTGGAACCTGGAGAGGTCCTCGCTCCATCCATGAGGCTCATGACTGGTGACCAAAGAGGTCAGCATGGTTGAGCTGCCCAGCCAATGCAGCAGTTGCAACAGCAAGCAGAAACACTGAAATAGCACCAAGGATTTGGAGGCAGATTTATTTACATTGACAGGCACTAATTGGGATCACTCCCAAAATACCAGGCTCTGATCTCTGGTGGTCTAGGATTTACACTGCATGAGCTAGCAGGAAGTACTTAGCCAGCATGACTTGTCAATTGGGGATTGGTTTACATAATGTGCATCATATGACCAGCTATGTATCACAGTGACCAGCCGTTACCTAAGAGACAGGAGCAATTGGATCTGGAATAGGAATTATTAGCTGGGTAAGTAACAAAGTGTAGTATACCTGGGCATGGTGTCGCATGCCTCTAATACCAGCACTTGGGAGGCTGAGGCAGGAGGATTGTTACAAGTTTGAGACCAGCCTGGGTTACAAAGTGAGTTCAAGGCCAGCCTGAACTGTACAGTGAGACCCTGGCTCAAAAAGACAATAAGTAAATAAATAACCAGCCCCAAAACTGTAGCATACTGGCTTGTGGGAGGGGCATTTTCTGCTGTATGTTCTCATCCACCTTTTTCACTGGATCTGGCACTGTGTGATTTCTGACTGTTCCCCAAGTCAAAAAAGCCATAAAAGGTAAACATTTTGAATCAATTCAGGATACTGAGGCAGTACAACTAAAGACACTCATGTACGGCTCCCAAAAGGAGAAAAGTCAGCACCTTCTGTAAACCTACCAGCGCACAGGCTGAGAATCACCCTCCCAGTCCCTGTAAGCTATAGGCTGGTTCAGAGGACAGGCTGAGTTGATAGCAACTGAGAAACATAAAGCAACTTGTATTGTCTGGTTGATTTTGCAGGCTTGGGGCCAGCAGTCTGAGCATCTCTTTGGGAGGATGGCAGTATGCAATATAGCAAATATGGGGGATTTCCTTCTGTCTTGTCTTTGAAGTCCAATATTGGTCTCACTGTTTGCTTTGTCCTGATTGTTTTGCTTTATTCAGTATTCTACTTTGATTGGTTTTATTCTGTTTTTGTTTTTGGTTTGATTTTGCTATCCCTGATGGAATGGACAACAATTGTGAAGATAACAAGATACATTATGGTAGCTATTATTGTTTTCCTTAGCATCCTGCTTTGAAGTTCTGTACCAATTTTTCTTCTTTGTTTTGATTGGCTTTGTTCTGTTTTGTTTTGTTGGATTTTAGTATCTTTTTAAAAAGAAAGAACTGAAGACACTCAAGAAAGAGGATTTCCAGAACTGCTTCAGAAAGTGGCAAAACAATGGGATGAGCATGTTTAAAGTGAGAGGGAGGATTTTGAGGGGGAATCAATGATAACATGTCTTTTACTGCAACTAATTTTTTTAAACAGTCATCAGAGTTTTTGTTTTTATCATAGCTCAGAAGTGGAGACAGTCACCTGACATGTCCCAATGTAGGTATTTACCCTGGAGAAATAAAAGTACACACTTACACACAAACTTATACCCTGATGTTTATGGCAGTCATTGGAAATTACCTAAAACTGGCAACCCAAATAAACTTCAGTGGCTCTGGGTAAACAAACTGTAGTATAGCCATACAGTGTATAGTGACTTCTCAATAAAATAATGAGAGTTATTGATACATGCAACAAGACAGATAAATCTCAACAACATTATGATGAGTAAATGAGGCCAGTCTCAAGTGCCCCATGTGGTGTAATTTCATCTATATGGCATTCTGACAAAGGCAAAACCAGGTGGATGAGATTACAAAGGGCCGTGTCATGTAGGTTTTGGGCGAGATAGAACTGTTCTGTGTCTTGTCTATGGTGTTGCTTACACAAATCTATGCATTTAAAGAAGTTCATAAATGTATAAACTCTTCTTGTAAATGTCATTTTCACTGCATGTTAATGAAACAAACACACATGTAACAATGTCTAGGAAGGAAAGCAAAGGTAGAGAAGAAAGGTAGAATGCATTTGAATTCATTAAACCAAGTCCATCCTATTGCTGCTTTTTTGGAGGGGTGGGAGTAATTGAAGAAATAAGCTACATTATTAGACACTAAACAGAGCCTTGAAAGTTGATGGAAAGCATATGGGGGAAAAAGCTCTTCATTTTTGCAAGACAAAGAAATGCTACTTAAGAACCAGAATGGTTTTTCTTTCTTTTTTCTTTTTCTTGAGGAGTCCAAAGACAGGGAGATGCCACTCACTGGATCCCCAGTGGTTCACATTTCATATCAACTTCAGCTAAAATTAAAGACTCCATGGAGAGGAATTCTGTAGTGAGAAAAAAAGTGTGGGAGCAGGGCGGTCCTTTTTGAGAGGCACGCATATTTATCCTAAGAAATTCCACATTAACAGGCACTGACAATGGATTATGTAGCACAGGATAGAAAAGAGCCTTGCTTGTAAAAACCCACTAGACAAAAGCTATGCTAATTTCAGTACCGAAATGCTCAGAAGCTCAAGACTTAGAGAACATATTGAAATCAAAGGGTTTTGAATATAAATCTGGGGAAGAAAGCCATTTCCATTGATTTGGTGGTGATGTGGTTGCTAATGCTAATTTTAATATTTAAAGATGCCCTGAAGATATATAGGATGAACAAGCCTAGAAAGTTAATGTGTACAACATGAAGACTATAGTTAATAAAAGTGCATCATTCAGAACTTTTGCTGAAAGGATAGATTTTTACTCTTGCCACAAAAATAAAATGATAACTATGCAAGCTGATGGATATACTAATTTGCTTGTCTATTGTAACCACTTGACTGTGTGTCTGGGTGTCAAAACATATATTATCTTCTTTAATTATGTGCAATAAGACAAGCCTAAGACATAATTCATACCCCTGTTTGAGAGGGTAGACAATAAATAGAAGGACTCTATTCCCTAATGCAGCTTAGGGAGTAATTTCCTAAAGGGCTAAGTTCCAGAAAACAGGTATAGAATGAAGAACATCATGGCAAAATGATACCAAGAAAGATTTTCACTGAAACCTTTCGTTTCTCCACATTCAACCTAGTCTCCATCATCCTTTTTATTTCTTGTAACATTAATTAATATCTGCTAGTGACTGGGGATGACTTGTATTTCTAACCCCTGGATGCAGGACTAATGTGATATTTATCCTGAATTATTAATCTATAGTTGTTAGTTACGGAACTCATTAAGTGCTATTGAGGCTGTGGGGTATTTGAAACCTTTTATTCTGCTAGAGGGCTAAAAATGAAACAACCACTTTGGAAAACAGGAAGTTTCTTAAAAACTTAAACCATTCTAATAAAGTTACCCAAGAGAAACAAAAGCATATGTTCCTAAAAAGTCTTTTGTTTCATTGTTTGTTTTCTGATTGACACACAATAATTATACAAATTTATCAGATACAAAATGTTAATACACTTATATATTATACCATGATTAAATCAGGATAATTAATATATCCATCATCCCAAACATATTTCCTCATAGTGAAACATTAAAAAATCATCTCTTCTAGTTATTCTAAACTACACCAATTCATTATTATAGAACGACACAATTTGTTTCTATTTAACTGCAATTTCATATTCATTCAAACAACCCTTCTCTGTTCCTTTTTCCTATATTCCTGCTTTATTCAGCTTTCTTTGCTGTGCCCAATATCTGAGAAAATCAACTCCAAGGAGAAAAGATTTATTTTGGCTCACAGTTCTAAGGTTCCAGGCCATGGTTACAGCTGCCAGTGGTAAGGCAGAGATAGCATGGCAGCAGGGCATGGTGAAGAAAAGCTGTTCTTCTCATAGCTAACAGGAAGCAGTGAGTGAGCATAGAAGCCAGAGAGAGAGAAAGAGAGCAGGAGTCAGGGAGAGCAGGAGTCAGGAACTGGGTAACAGTCCTCAACATCATACATCCATGATGCACTTTCTTCAAATAGACACCATCTCCTGTTTCCGTAACTTCCCAATAATGCCATCAGATTGTGAACACAGTGATGGATGGACCCACCCATGAAGGTACAGCCTTCATAATTCAATCTCTTCACAAAAGCACTACTTCTGAACGCATGTGACTCGGGGGCACATTTTAAATCTGAACCCTAACAATTCCCTAGGCTCTGCTTACTTTGAGCAAGTGTTCATAGCAGCCATGGAACTGGAAATAGCATAGATGTCAATCAGCAGGTAAGATGATAAACAAGTTGACACAATGTAATACTAATCAATAATAAAAAATGAATGAAGCATTGATACCTGCCACAATATAGAGTAATCTCAAGATTATTCTGGACAAGAGAAAATAGGCAATAAGGGAATATAGGCTCAGAAAAGCAAAGTAATCCACACAGTGAGGGAAATCATGCCAGTGTTCACTTAGGGCTGAAAGACTGGGTAGAGATGAAAAACAAAGATGTGGAAATTTGGGGGGATGATAGATATATTCATTATCCTTGTACTGTTGATGGTTTCATAGGTACATTTATTATCCAAGCATATTAAATCACATACTTTGGACATGTGCAAGTCGTCCCACATCATTATATCTCAAAACAACATAAAGGTTATTGTACACAGTTACTCAGGCTCAAGTGCTAGGGAAAAGACTATGAGGATAGGTTTTTGTAAGTGCCTAGGAGCGGTGTAGACAGAACAATTCAAAGATCTCAAGGTACTGTTATCATCATCAGGAATGACAATCTCAAACACCTAAATTCTCTGGTTAAGCTATGGGCTGGAAATATGGTTCTTATCCTTACCATGCCTAAACAATTTTTATCAGCATAAGGCTGGAGTATCAGAAAATAGTTCTCAGAATTTCCTGCATTGATATCCCTTCTGAAATCTCCAGGATCAGTGGGCATTTCCCATGGTGGATCACCACAGGAAGGCAATTTTCCTATGTTGTACATTCCCAGATAGTCTCGAAGGGTCTGCTCCAAGATCAAAATCAGTGGTAATTCACACATATGCACTGTCAAGTCATCACATGGTATATGTAGAGTATATTAAATCTTTGTCAATTAAATCTTCTAAAAATCTCAAGAAAACCATCTTATCCAACAAAGCATTGCTAATTAATAATGTCAAAATATGAAACACATAAATCCTAAATGCAGTCAACCAAGGTAGGGTCATAATGTTGGACTGAGCCGAGTTTACAAATATGCGTACCAGGAGTAGGCATTCATCACACCCACCTGGGCAGCTGGGAGGGAATCTACATCTAACTTTGCTCACCAGAAAAGTAAGATGCCATAAATTACATAATAAATGTAGAAGAAATGAAAATACTTTGGCAGAGCGATACACTGGAATGCATTTGTCATGTGAGAACTGTTCATTTGTTCTCTAGCCACATTCTCACAATAAAGAAGCCTCGCAATAAAATCTCTTTATGGAGAATTTTAGGCACTAATCGGTGAAGGAAATTCTAACAATAATGAAAATCAATTTAGTAGGGTGAAGACGCTGTGGTGCTACAACTGAAGTGGACTTCTTGAATTCAAAAGAGAATGGGAGAAATGGGAGAGTGTAGAATTGACATATGACCAGCAAGAGCACTTAACCTCCAGAGGTGAGGGGGAGAAGGGGTCTTATTACCCCAGACAACAGTGCTGCTGTCATCTGAATGCCGGTGTTTCTCAGTTACACAAGTCAAAATCAAACACCTAATGTGATAATGCTTAATGGCTCTTCAATGAACGCTAAATTCTCGTTCAGGACGCTTCTTTCAAGTAATCATGAGACCTCAGCTGCCCATCATGAGCGGAGGATTAGCTAATTCACTTACCCATGAACCTGGCTTGCTGAGGACAGCTGTGACAAGACTGCCAGGCTGTCTTCTTGTCCTATTGCTTCATTCTGAGTATCAAGAAGATGTATAACAGCTTTCTACAGTGACATCGATGCCATGTTGTGAACTGGAGCAAGGTATGTGTCACAGAATTACAAAAAATATGCTGGTTCCTTTCTTTTACCCATGGAACCGGAAGTAAAAGACCCCCCACATAGGGCTCAGGTCACTATATTTTTCTTCTCATTATACTGGAAATTGAACACAGGGCCTTTGCATTGAGCTCCTTCTCCAAATCAATTTAATTTTTTTTGTTTTGAGACAGTTGCCCAAGTTGGGCTTGATGTCCTGCCTCAGCCTTCCACAGTGCTGGGAGATTACAGATCTGAGATTACAGATCTGAGATTACAGATCTGATTACAGATCTTACCTAGTTCACTGTATTGTTATTTAAAGGAGAGACATCCAGCCATACAAGACTGGAATGTAAGTGAGAAATAAATTTTTATTATGTTAGGCTACTGAATTTCAGAGCTGTTTATGAGAGTAGCTAGCAGTAATTACCCTAATAACAAGCACACGTCATCTAGTGGTATTTATGGGATTAAACCAAACAGGTCCTAAAGGCACAAGTAAATTGCATGAGAAAATGGTTCACACGCCAGGGATACCTGGTCCTGCCACACTCTATGTCCTCTCTCCTTCATACTTTTGCTTCACACTTCATACTTTTGCTTCACACTTCATACTTTTGCTTATTGTGAGCAATAAAGAGTTCTCCAATAATTTTCTTTCCTGCAAACCAGCTGGAGTCAAATTTTGGAGGGAGACAGGAAGTCCCACAAAACATGGACAATAGCTAAGAGGTCTGAAGTCTACCTAGAAAATCAGCTTGGTTCTCTGCCAGTTCTGAAAACAGGAATAAGGAATTTAATAGATGTGTGCTATCCGTGGAGAACAGATAAAGACTCAACACGTTAGAAATGGTTTCTGTCTCTAGTGCAGTTTTCTCACTGTAGAGGGAGAAACAGGCACAGACACGATCAGTTAACTCGTTGAGGTACGTGGTTGGAAAATGGCAAGCCCAAGACAAGCATCTGAGCCTCCTGAGCGTCACTGCCATGCAGTCAGTGTTTATTGCCTGTGGCACCTGGGGAATGGGTGGGTCACAGAGGGCAACTTCTCTTTCATCCACCGAAGGCAGACTGTGTTCTCCAAGATAATGTCTTAGGGTGCTTTTTGGAGGTCCCTTTTGCACTAGCAAGCCTCACATGAAGGAGGTGACAGCAATTGCATAAATAGGTTTGGGGGAGGCAGTGATATCTTTCAACAATCCATAGCATTTGAATGTTATCACTTTCATTTGAAAGTGTGCCTGCAAATAAAGTGCATAATGATGAAAATCCCTCAGATCTATTCCAGAGACAGCCTGTGGTCCCATGAACACTAAAATACACTCAGCTATAATGAAAAGTAAACGCTTGCTAACTATCAAGGTGTCAATTCAATACATTTTGCCGACTGTTGAGTGAATAGGCTGGTATATTTTAGTGTTCTGAATATCAAAAAGGAGAAACATACATACATACATACATACACTATAGAGCAGCTGAGTAATGTAATAGGATCCTAGGAATCTAAGGGTAAATTATTGGATGAGATTTCACTCACTTTCCTCATTTAATTATTTAGGAACTGAGGTTCGACCAAAAGAGAAGTGGATTGGCCGAAATTGCATCATTGAATAAGGGTAGCGTTCACATCTTGGTCAGTTTGTGTCAAAGTGGGAGCGTGCTATAAAGCGATACTTCTCAGAGTTCAATGTACTCAGCCATTTTGGGGGGATCTGGCTAAATGCAGATTCTGATTTAGTAAACTTGAGGGATGGCCTGGCATTCTGCATTTCTACCACACTCCCTGACAAAGGCCATGGCCCACAGACACTCAGACTGAGGTGCACGTTGGAATCATCTGCAGAGCTTTAAAAACACTACTTTTTAAATTTTTTTATGTTAAAAATATTAAAAGACAACAAAACAATAAAAACATAACAGAATACTAGAAATGATTTAGAATTTCAAAACAAGCTGATAGGAAATTCACAATAGTCACTATATTGCATATTATTGTCTTCAACATAGTTGCTTAGATTAGAAGATACAGGCATGCAGAACAGATTAAACAATATAAGCAATCATAGTTTCTTTTTCTGAACCAATAGAATCAATAGTACAATTATATTAGTTACCTTGTATATATATAATTTTTCCCTTCCTCTTTTTCTTCTTTTCCTCACCCCAATTTTTCTTACCTTTTGAGCAGTTTCATTCCCTTTCACAATATTCTTTAAAAATTTTTTGATTTTAAGGAGAATAAAACAAAAGAGGGCAGAACAAAGCAGATCAGAACAGGACAACATAGGCAACACAGTATTTTACAATACGACAACTGGACATTAACAGTAGCTATCATAATATCTCTTTCTCTGCTATAGTTGAGCATAGTTTCAAATACAATAATATCAAACATAACAAAATAGTATAAAACCATTCAAAGAATGAAAGAATTACAGGGCATTCTGAACTGAATAACAGAGAATGATCAAAGGCTACTATAATATCTCATTTTCAATAAAAATTTTGTTTATACTATAACATATATTAAAATCCCAATAAGACACAACATGATAGAACCGATGGTAATAGAAGAATAGAAGCATGGTAGGACTTCTAAGCAAGATGATATTAAATCAGCAATACCTGTCATAATGTTTTGTTTTCTTCAAAACAGCTGTTCATACCATCACACATACTAAAGTCAAACAAAACAGAATAAATTGATGAATGAAAACATTGAAAGGCTTCTAAGCAATGAAATGGGAATTCATGATTACCATAAAATCTTATATACTCTTATCAACTCTCATACTAGGGAGACTGAGGTATTTACACATGTGAGTTTGGTTTATTTCGCTTATGAGTATGGTCTCAAGTTGTGTCTGTTTATTTATGAATATCTCAATGTGATCATTCTTTATAGCTGAGTAGTACTCCATTGTATAAAAATACCAAAACTATTTTATCCATTCCTCAGTTGATGAGCACTTAGGTTGTTTCCAAGATCTGGCTATTACAAATTGTGTTGCTATAAACATGGGTGCACATATATCACTGTGGTATGATGTTTTCAGTTCTTCTGGGAATATACCTAGAAGCTGAATAGCTGGGTCAAATGGGACTTCCAGACCCAGCTTTTTTAGGAATCTCCAGACTGACCTCCACAGTGGTTGCACCAGTCTACACTCCCACCAACAGTGCAGAAGAGTTCCTTTTTCCCACAGCCTCTCCAACATTTGTTGTTGGTAGTTTTTTTTTTTTATCCTGGCCATTCTTTTTGGGGTGAGATGGAATCTCAGTGTGGTTTTAATTTGCATTTCTCTCATGACTAATGATGATGAACATTTTTTCATGTATTTATTTGCCATTCGTATTTCTTCAT